>BJCM01086415.1:0-26469 GCA_018326385.1 Flaveria bidentis
ATATATATATTTATTTATTTATATCTTCCCACCTCCATGAACATTCTGATAGTCCCTTTCACTCTTAGCATTTCATCTTATTGATGATTCCATCTATTTTTGTGTAGTTATTTTGATTATATTTGGATTCTTAATCATTGTGTTGATGAACTGATTCTTAGTTTTTGGTTTTTGTTTGATTGGTTATTCTTAGTTGTTATTTCTGTTCATGCGAGTTTGTAACTCGATATCTGATATTTTAGATCTATTTTTGACATGGTATCAGATCTATGACTCTAATATTTCATTTTCTTCCATTGTATTTAGTTTCTATAGGTCATTGAGGGTTTTGTAAATGAAACCCTAAATCGAGCTCATCTATGATTGAGTTTTGTTTGATAACCCTTTTGCTCATTATGTTTAATAGCAATGATAGTGGTATACTCTGAAGGTTGGAACATCATGATCATTCAAGACTCTGAAACCCTAGAAGGTTTCTTATTGTGATATTATATTTGGTTTTCTTGTTCATTGCTAATTGCTAAGATGGTGTGACTCTTTAAGGACCTTATTCTCATTCTTGTCTAAGATCCTATAACCCTTAAAGGTTATAAATCTTAGTGTTATGAATACACAACTTTGCTTTGGTGGTTTATAGACTTGATTAGTTGGGTTAGGAGTACCAACGTGTGATATATCAAGGAGAGTCATCACTTGATTATGTTATATGCTTGATATTTTTGTTTTCTTATTCTTGACTAAGTGTGTATCACTTGTGTGTTTCTTTATTATGTGTGACTTGCATTAAAACTGTTGAACTAATCCTTGATTTACCAAAAAGATGGATATAAAAACTTGTCTTTGGTTCAATTGATTTCTTATATGCACCTGCTTGTGTGACAATCATCCCTAATTTCTTATATATATGTCGGATCTAAATTCTTTTGATTGATTTTTTAAGTTTGACACATCAAAGGTATTGTCATTTTTTGAGCTATATCAGAATGATTTTATTACGAACGAAGAAGGGTGTATTTTGGGTGATCTCAAGGTTTTATATCACTCCATATATGAAGATGATAGATTTGTAAAAATGGATGGAAAATGTGACCTTGCTCGTGGTGAAAACCAGAGAAATCTTTTTTTTCTTTTGGTTTATCGGATATTAAAGTTAGCACTGATTTTACCGGTTGCAACCGCTACCGCAGAAAGAGATACATTTGATAAAGTAAAAGATGAAGATGTATGTAATGGAATGATTCAAGCGATAAAACAAGAAGATGACAGATCTATAAAGGTACTTGTTTAACTTTATTTATTGTCTTGTTTTTTTAATCATTGTACTTCAAATTTTTTTTGAATACCTCAGAAATTTTAGGTCACTAATTTAAAGCATATGAATGTTCACTTAGCAAGGAGACAGGGATTATGTTGCACTTAACACAACTATGTGATTTAGAGATGTTAGCATAAGATCACGTGTATATAATTTCAGTTATATCATCGTCTTAATTAATATTCGTCAAAAAAATATCTCCTTCCACTAGCGTGTAGAAAAGTTAGAATTCTTAACTAGCATGGCCAACTAGTTAGGTGTAAAATGAATCACTCTTATAGCCATTATATCCTAAAATATATCCACTAAAACCTGCCTATATTAGTAGGGTAAACACCAAACAATAATAGAATCGTGTATTTGCTTGAAAGATTATTTAGACAACATAGAATATATACAACTACCTCCCTCCAACGACGAATAGTTGACCTATAAAGATTGAACAAGAAATCTCTGAGAAGGAAATAATAATTAAATTATCACAACAACCTTGATAAAGAAAGGACAAAGTATGACATACAAAAATCACTCTATCCCATATTTTTTATTGGAAATTTTATTTTATTGTCTCTAAGCTCAAGAATGTATTACAAACTTTTTCTTAATTAAAAGAATATAATATATTAATTTTACATTTATTTTTTTCTTTTCTCTTCTCTTTTTTTTTATTTTGAAAGAATTGATTTTGGTTTTTATTTTCCTTTCTCTTCTTTTTGGATTATTTCTTAAGTGAACTCAAAAATACAAAATTTTTACTTTCCTTTAATTTTTTTTCTTCTACTTCTCTTCTTTCATCTACTTAAATAAACTCATGAACATAATATGCCGATAGCCACCACCCCAATCTTCAACCCCTCTCCAAGTTCACCTTGTAATTTTCTTTTAAAGATGGACTTGATTCAATCCTAGTGGTCACCAGTTTTATGTTATTAAACTTATCCATCAAGAAAAGAAAATCCAAGGCCGCTTATGATGATGTGGGTATAAATACACTTGGCAAGGATTAAAACCTCATAACAAGGATAGCAAGGCAGCAAGGAATAAGCGGGAAATAGAAGAATGCATGAGTGGGAAACATGGTAAGAACAAAAGACGATCAGAAAGGAAAGGAATGGAGGAACAAAAGAACATGGAAATGTCAATCTCCCCTCTTTCGAGTAAAAACAACAAGTTTAACGGCTAGAATTAGAATTAGAAATGAAATGAATATATATTGGGTGGTGTTTTAACAAGTTTAACAGCTAGAACATGATATAAATGAAATGAAATGAGATATATATCGGGTGGTGTTTTAAAAAAAGAGTCAACCAATCACATTTCCCATGAATTGAATTGAATTGTAGAGGTGAACAATCACCATGCAAGACACGTACGTTTCTACTAAAAGTAAAACACCAACCATGTCTCCGCCACGACCACCAAACGCAACCGTCGCCCTACCACCAACACAAATCACTTATTAATTCATTCAATTACCCTTGCTTTTGTTGTTTTTTTCTTTCCTATTATTCATCAACACAAGAATATAATAATTAATGGCCTTCATCCGGAGAAGAAAAGGAACCGACGAAGGCGACCTGCAGGCCACGGGTGACGAAGACGACCAAGATAAAAAAACCCAAATCAAACCAGTAAAAAGAGGAGGAAGAAGGACAAGTAGTCGTCGGATCAAGAATTATTCATGTTTGGATAACTGCTGCTGGTTGATCGGATGCATCTGCACCGTCTGGTGGTTGCTGTTGTTTCTATACAACACGATGCCGGCCTCGTTTCCTCAATACGTGACGGAGAAGATCACCGGACCCTTGCCTGACCCTCCCGGCCTCAAGTGCTTGAAAGAGGGATTGGAGCCCAAGCATCCGGTGGTCTTTGTGCCGGGGATCGTCACCGGCGGCCTTGAGCTCTGGGAGGGTCATGAATGCGCAGACGGCTTGTTCCGAAAGAGGCTTTGGGGTGGCACATTTGGTGAAGTCTATAAGAGGTACATATATGCGTACATGCATATATATTCAATTCATTCTCTAGCTAGCTTCTCTATTGGGCACGTACGTACTATATATATACCATGGATGCATGCATGTGATGTGATGCGATGTGATGCCATGTGATGTGATGCGATGTGATGCCATGTGATGTGATGCAGGCCATCATGCTGGCTTCAACATATGTCTCTAGACAATGAAACGGGTTTGGACCCATCTGGGATACGGGTCAGGCCGGTCAGCGGACTTGTGGCTGCTGACTATTTTGCTCCGGGCTACTTTGTTTGGGCTGTTTTGATTGCTAACTTGGCTCGTGTTGGATACGAAGAAAAGAATATGTACATGGCTGCATATGACTGGAGACTATCATTTCAGAACACAGAGGTAAATGTTGATAATTACGGATGGAGCAATATAGAATGTAATGTTATGATATATATATATATATGTATGTATATAGGTAAGAGACCAGACACTGAGTCGTATAAAGAGCAATATAGAATTAATGGTTCAAGTGAACGGTGGTGAAAAGGCGGTTATTATTCCACACTCGATGGGTGTTCTTTATTTTTTGCATTTCATGAAATGGGTTGAAGCGCCTGCTCCAATGGGTGGTGGAGGTGGTTCTGATTGGTGTGCTAAACACATAAAGGCGGTCATGAACATCGGTGGACCGCTTTTAGGCGCCCCAAAAGCTTTAGCGGGCCTTTTTTCTGCAGAAGCCAAAGATGTTGCATTCGCTAGGCATGTATATCAGGGAATATTGATCAATATTAGAATGTTGATTAACATAATAATAATATTAACTAATCAGTTAATTAATTACATGCAGGGGCATTGCACCTGGCGTTCTGGAGTCGGATGTATTTCACATTCAAACACTGCAACACATCATGAGAATGAGCCGCACGTGGGACTCAACAATGTCTATGATTCCAAAAGGCGGTGAAACCATCTGGGGTGGACTCGATTGGTCACCTGAGGAAGGATACTTTCCGCATAATGAGACCCAACAAAACACAACCTCACTTTCTACTCAAAACGGCCAAGCCACAAATCCCCCCCAACAAAACACAACCTCACTTTCTACTCAAAACGGCCAAGCCACAAATCCCAATTATGGAAGATTTATATCCTTCGGGAGAGATGCGGCCGAGTTACATTCATCACAAATTCAACGTGTAGACTTCAGGGTAAGTTATTAAGTAACGATCATTATTTATTTATTTATTTATTTATGTTTCTTAATTAATTTGTTTTTGCTAGAAGCTAGCTAGCTAGAGGAATATTATATCTATATCTGTATATCTGTATCTGTATCTGTATCTGTTCGTGGGTTTTGTTTTTTAGAATGGTGTGAAGGGTAATAATTTTGCAAATGGCACGTGCGGTGAAGTGTGGACGGAGTATCATGAGATGGGGGCTGATGGTATCAAGGCGATAGCGGATTACAAGGCGTATACGGCAGACGACCTTGTGGATCTGCTTGAGTTTGTGGCTCCGAAGATGATGAAACGGGGCAACACTCACTTCTCACACGGCTTGGCTGACGATCTTGACGACCCGAAATACGCGCATTACAAGTACTGGTCCAACGCATTGGAGACAAAGTAAGCTAAGTAATTAAGTAAGCTAGATGATGATCTGAGTTTGAAATCACTTATGGATGATTTTGTTTTGTTTATATATACACACACACACACACACATATATATATATATATAGGTTGCCTAATGCTCCTGATATGGAGATTTACTCCATGTACGGCGTTGGAATCCCAACGGAACGGGCGTATATGTACAAGGTGTGGGCGGCAGCAACAGATCAGTGCTACATCCCGTTCCAGATAGACAACACAGCGGGGGGCCACGTGTGTCTGAAGGACGGGGTGTACACGGTGGAGGGTGACGAGACGGTGCCAGCGCTGAGCGCGGGGTTCATGTGCGCCAAAGGATGGCGGGGGAAGACGAGATTCAACCCTTCAGGAATGAAGACATACGTCCGGGAGTACAACCACAACCCCCCCTCCAACTTTCTCGAGGGCCGGGGGACCGAGAGCGGGGCACACGTAGACATTCTCGGCAACTTCCAGCTGATCCACGATATAATTACGGTTGCAGCTGGTCAACACCTGGGTGGTGATAGAGTTTCCTCCGATATATTCAAATGGTCCGACAAAATCAAATTAAAATTGTAAATTACTAGATTTTATCCTCACAACATCATTGTACAAAAGATTTTGCACTTCATGAAACTGTTTTAAAATACATACGGATCAGTTTCACTTGTGTTGTTTCGTCTTCTTCAATTCGTCCTTTTCAAGTGGCTTCTTTCAGCCGCTACATATAATACTATAATGTGTAGATTAGTCTTTTGGGTTGCAAATTACTTTTTATATATTCAACTTGCTTATGTTAGAGACTTATGATTTCTTCAAGTGTTGCTAAGTTTTGTTTACCTGGTATATATTACACACAGGCTTTACTTTGCTGTCTCGATCGTTCACTTATATTGGTCCTGCTTATGTTGTTGGTTGTGGTGTTGCTAGTGTTATACTGATCTACATTACTTAAAGAATTACCTGCCAAGATCCGAGATCGACATCTGATTACTTTGATTGTAAGCAAACATTGTCACACTTATGATGTAAAACAACAATCATATATAAGTAAAGACTCAGATAATCAGACTGCTATAACTGCTAATAATCAAACAAAATTAGGTTCATAAAACAATGCGACAGTAACTCCAAGATATAATTATTCTCAAATCAGGATGAAGAAACCAAAACAAACCATTGCCCTGATCCGGCATCTGCAGCAACATCAACAACAGTCGAGTCCCCAAGAAATGGAAGTGGACAATTGCACTATATTTTTTATGCATTACCACTGACCTAGCTAATATAAATTTTATTTAAAACTAAATCCTTAATTGATATAATTATAAAATAAAGAAAAAATTAAATTTATTATTCACCTAGTATGTGTTGAAGTATTTCAAATACTCCACTTTATCTATCTTTTATTTATATTTTTTTATGGTGTTGCACATGCATGAATGAATGCATGTGCAGTCTGTTCATGTTTTTCAATTAAGGCAGTTTATGCCATGTTGTGTCAGTTAGTAGTGGAGTAGAATATGTAGAAGTTAGTGGTGTCATGTTCTCTTTTCGTGGGTATGTACGGAGACTATATTGTCTCATTTTCGTTTAGTAGTATGCATGGTTGAAGTGTGTTGAAGTAATACTTTTTATGTACTTGTCTACTAAAAGTGTGTGAGGTATAAAGTGATTCTGAACCGACATCTGGTATCTAAGCCACGGCTCGAAATCTAGTGAGTATAGTAGGATCAATCATCACATGGCGAACAATGATATTAATCAGCCACTGCCCCCTTTTCCAATTTTCTAAGGAGATGGCTACGAGTATTGGAGCATCAGAATGAAAACAATCTTGAGATCTCAAGATCTGTGGAACTATGTAAACAATGGCTTCGATGAGCAGGATAATGATCGCACTCGATTGTGAGAAAGCACAAGGAAGGATGCACGTGCTCCATCACCGATACAACAAGCAGTTCATGATGAAGTTTTCTCTTGTATAGCAGCCGCAACGACCTCTCAATAGGCCTGAAATCTTCTTCAAACTGAGTTTCAGGGTGACTCGAAGGTCCGAACAATAAAGTTACAAGGTCTATGAAGGGAATTTGAAACACTTCAAATGAAAGATGGTGAAGCAGTAGCAGAGTTCCTATCCTGGGTCATGAAGAACGTGAATCAAAAGAGAAGCTATGGTGAAACCGTTGATGATCAAATCATAATTGAAAAGGTCTTACGCAGTCTTCCTCCTCATTGGGATCATGTAGTCACAGCGATAGAAGAATCGAAAGACCTAACTACAATGGCTTTTGATCAACTCATGGGCTCTTTACAGGCTCACGAAGGAAGGGTTAATCAAGGAATGGAGGTTGCACGTGAAGAACAAGCTCTCCAAGCAATGTCCAGAGATGAAGGCAGAAATGGACATCATGGTGGAAATATCGGGAGAAATGGGTTTCGTGGTCGAACCCGAGGATGTGGACGAGGATATGGCAGAGGTAGGGGTAGTATACAATGCTAGAACTGCAACAAATTTGGCCAGGTACGACCAACTGCTGGAATGAACCACAAGTTCAAGCTGCGGTTGAGAATGAAGATGAGTAGCGGTTGTTCATGGCTATAGGCTGTGAAAGTAATCACAACAAGGGTGGGTGGTTCTTGGACAGTGGATGTTCGTTCAAATCACATGACCAGAAGAAAGGAGTGGTTCAAAAGACTAGAAGATTCAGAGAAGTCACAAGTCAAGATAGGAAATGGGAACTCCATCCAAGTTGAAGGCCGTGGTAAAGTGAAATTAGAAGTTGAAGATGGAAAATACAGAACACTTAATAGTGTTCAATTTGCACCAGAGTTGAACTACAATCTCTTAAGTGTAGGACAACCGATGAAGATACTTAGTAGTAGTCTTGTGTTAATTGGTTTTGTCATAAAGGTGGAGATTGTTGGTTATTATGTCCAAAAAGAAAAGTTGTGCTTGTTTCTGATTCAATTTTGAACTTGAATTCATCATTGTTGATCTTAATTTTTGTTAATTATTCATAATAGAGCTTGCTTCTAGGCCCTAAAAAGTTGAGCGGTCACTTTCTCTTTCAAACGGGTTAGAATTTTTACCTTTTGTTTTGATCATGGAAACATATTCTAACTTTAGCCCAATTAGAATCTAAGTTAACCGGCGCTTGATTTCTCAATGTCGTGGAGGGTTTTTTATATGAAGTCTTTTGATAGTTTAATGAAATTTTCTGGGCCAAGAAGAGTAGATCAATGAACCCTTTACTTTATGGGCAATATAGCCCTTTTGTGAAAACTTGGACAGTCGTATCTCCATGAATCTAGGCATTTTCATGCACTCAACAGGGCTAGAGGAGTTGGTGGTTGGTTTCTAAATTTGAAAAAGATTCAAGAAACCTTACTTGATGGCCAGTCTAGTGAACAAGATGAACTACGACCTGTCGTGTGTCATGAAAATAATCGTCATGATGGTAGTGGTGGCGGCAATGGTAGTGGTACATGCTCGGATATTGCATTTGCCAATACCGAGTACAATTTTTTCCACCGGCAAGAACTCAAGTTTCACATCTACAATTCCTATGTGAGTGGGCCCACACTAGCTAAGGGGCTTTACATAGGTGGGTGGTATGCTTGATGGGACCTACCACATGTTTCGTTGATGTAGCGAAACAACTCAACTCGATGAATTAACGTCCAACTGGATTTGGTTGTTGGTTCGTAAGGAAAGTCATCCTTAGCTCTTTACTTTCAGTTGTTAGTTTGTTAGGTTTTTGCCAAGTTCGTGATATGTTTTAGTGTGATTGATTTGTCGATTCTAATAGGGGTACGTTTCTACACAAAAGCATGAAACTTAGTCATATTTTGTTAGGTTCCATTGTGCAAGAATACTTTATGTCTTGAAAAACTAGTAATGTGGAATCCTTATCGTTGTTGCTAAGTTCTTGGTGTAATGTAATCTTGTATCTTGAAACCTCGAATTAATTGTGGACATTTTTAAAGTTTAGAACAAGAAGTGAGATTCTGTGTTTGAAATGATTAGGGAGATGATTAAAGAATGTTGTTGTTACATAGCTGGTGTTGTGCTTCGATAAGTGGGTGTTTGGGATTTGCAAGTGAAATGAACACTTGGATTCGTTTATCTGTTTGAAAACGATATGGATGATCCCAAACACCCCACTTGTTATAGAAAGTGCGACAATTGCAGGATTGGAGCACACAAGACAATACAATACAAGACATTGTATATTCATGATTTGACTATGTCAAGAAACACAAAACCAAAACTCGTGAATCCTTTCTTCTACATATAAATTGGAAGAACACTAGGTAAAAGTCAATAGCCGCGTATTCTATGAAGCTGTCTCCATGAATCCATCTAGACACTTTCTCCTCCCCATACCTATGTCTGTGCATCCGGACCAAACTAGTTTCTGTGTTAACCCAGTTTGATCATAGCCCGCTAACAAGATGTGGTTTTTATCACAATTGTAGATAAATAGCTGAGTTATTGTTTAGTTCTCTTCAATTCTATTTTCCAAATATACTATGTTGAGTATGTAGATAGAGGCATGTATTGGCTTGTACATGTTCATCGACACTGATTTCACACACACACAGTTCATACATGGCATGCTAGGTCTGTATTAGAGCTCAAGGTGCTCCTATGACTAAGTTTCGACAATTGTCCCCTCTTCCCTTCATCCGTGCCCTTTCTATCATAGTTTTCTGCTAAGATTTTATTGAGAAATTATCCTTTTACAAATACTTCAGTTAATTAAATGTATTTATGTGTTTTGTTGATAGAATTCCATGTAATGTTTTCATTCTGGAGTGTTTCAGTTGTTCTTATTTCAGTTCCTGCAATTCTTTTTACCTGACCATTAATTTAAAAACTGAATGTTTTTCTTGATTTATTATAGATGGTGATATGTTACATTCCTAATAGTTATTACCAATTGTTGTCATCAGGACATTCAATTACTTATTTAAAACAGAAATTAACCACAATATGGTTTAAAAAAATTAAATAAACATGATGCTTTACACATTCCACTGCGTGGTTACATATAATAAGCCGGTCACCGTGTTTGTTAGCATCAACGGAGAACATACAGGGCAAATCGGGTGCAACAAAGCTCTCAAAGGACTAGATACCAAACTATCAATATCGCATTTGGTATGTCACGATTTTGTTAAGTAAAGCATGCTTACAACATCAAGGTCGTCTGAAAACAGCTCGTATCCAACGCCTAAAATTGAACAAATAATGATTTAGATAACTTTAATCCACTCATAAAACTTATATTATTGATTTAGAAAATAAATAAATAAATTTAAAGATTTAAAAATATAACTCTGCATGGTAATATTTCGAGCTCGGTTTATTATTTCTCTGTTGTATGTATTCACATCCACTGATATAAATCCAGCTCTTTCAAATAACTTTGACAATGAATCTTCAGAGAAGTAGAATGAACACTGCATGTATATTGACAATAACAATAAGTTTATTCAACAATTTAGAAAAAGACAAGAAGATTATGCCAGCTATGGGTGTTTGCCATTTGGTAAATCTAAAAACTTTGAGAAACCTCATGTGGTTCGGCCAAAAAGCCAAACCTCAACCTAAACCAAATATCATTTAGCAGTCAATCTCTATAGCTGAAAAATGCACGTACTCTATAACACTTAAAAAACGATAAAACGTTTAAATCGACTGAAAAAAGGAAAAAAATAAATTAGTGAATTATTTAGATTTTGACACAAGAGAAATGAGTTTGACTCAAGCTTAAAATGATGATCGACATTTTCTTATTTAGTTTACTAGGAATTAGGGGTGGTAAAATTAAATTAAATACTAAATACTTCATTGTATTTTGCAGTTTATTTCTACGGTTAGGTGGTACTATTTTGAGAGTCCTTATGAGGAGGATTGAAATGAATACAATGAAGACCAAAAGTTGACAGAATGCTTACAGTGCCATCACCACGAAAATAGAAGTTCTCACTGATAACTTGATTCTTGTTCATTAGCATTATCTGCAAATTGTTCATGAAATTATGGTAAAAAAAACTCATTTCTTAACACTGATGTCAATGTGGTGATTTGAAAGATATATAAACTCAGAGAAGATACTATAAGAAGCTTGGAAACTTGTCCTATATATACTGTTGACAGCAATTTGGTAATTTGAACGATATCTAAACTCGAATAAGATATTATAAGAAGCTTGGAAACTCACTTGAGCATAATCCCCGATAGCATAATCCCGAAAAAGAACATGGCCATTAGGCTGCAAACAGCAAATATATGTGTGTTTAATGTAGTTTCTCGTTATCAGAATGCACATTTTACCCTTTATGCATCTATGATACCAATCAGCTAGAAAAACTTGCAACTTTTCAAGATGAATTGTTAAGTGTAAAATGGAAAAAATTAGAAAGCTATAACTATCCATTTATGAAAGTTGATAACTATGTTAAGACATTAAAAAATCAACGTGGACAAGTATTTTAGGACGTGGGATGTAACCAACTTTATTCCAATTGCCATATTGAGTAGGGTGTTCATAAGCTGTTAAAACCAATAGAACCATCCAAACTGATCTACAGTTGGTTCAACCAGTTTGATATTTATACGCTTCAGTCCATGATCTACAGTTAGAAAAGCCGTCATTTCGGAATATAAAGTTATGTGTGTGTATTCATGAACCGGCCACCTTTATCATTTAAAAAGGTTGATATAAACTCAATTTTAATAATAAGAAGAAATGGTTGAAATTGTGTAAGCAAAGAGTTTTTATAATAAAATACTTTACTTTCGTTAAAAAAACGTTCTTTACTTTATTTCAAATCATACTATACTTTCGAACATGCTCACACAACCTACGTACACATAGATAATATCATTATTATCTTCATCATCATTCGTTCATTCATTTATTTCTTCGCTCATTGCTCTTCATTACTCAAATCTTGTCTCATGCAATATCCCCGACTCATGCTCGAAAGTTGATGCTGTGTCGGGGCCTATACACAAACCCCCGACTCATGTCCGAATACTGACATAGCACCGGGATACGCGACAAAGATCCCATTCGAGTCAATCACAGGGATTGAACTATATCCGAGTTTGTTGCAACACCAGGTCGCTCACCTTATTATCTCTTTATCATACGCTACACCCCCAACATTATGGGTATTACACCCCCAACAATGTGGGTACTACACCCCCAACAATGTGGGTACTACACCCCAAACAATGTGGGTAACTATTATACACCAGGCACCACACCAATGGCCAACCACCATAGTTGATCATTCGTGCCTGCTCACCATCATTGGGTTCCTCTTTCATTATTCTCTACTTTATATTGCATAATACTTTAGGTTTGTAAATTAATTCATCCATACATCACACCACGTAAAGCCATACATTATGTATTATAAAACATAACACGTACGTTTTGAAAACTCTTTGACGAAGATAGATAACACATCACACCCACATACACATCATAATTCACCACATCACCATGCACACATCAAGCATAAGCCATCACATCATAACAAGGCCTATCTCCCTATTTTACCCCCTATAACCACCTAGAAAATTCTAAGTCCAAATTAGGCGCATGGAACCTTTTAGGCGCATGAGCATAAAAATTCTAAGTGTAAAATAGTCTGGGCGCATGGGCACTATTAGGGCGCTTTTGCCCTGTTCAGGCGTTTTGCCACTATGCAGGTGCATGGAACCTATTCAGGCGCATCTTGTCTATAGTTTGGCAATGAAGTGATTGTTTGAGATGTACGTTGAAGATCGAAAGTTTTCAGACAATGCTATAGTTTGGCAATGAAGAAGAAAAAGAAATGAAAAGGAGATCGCGTGCTTTGATAGACGCCTATGTTAAATTAAAATAAAAACATTCGCAAAATAAAAAATGTACATCAAGAAACATGAGATCGTACAAATATAAGTAGGTAGTTGTCGTTTTTTATAAGAATATGTGACAACCTTAAAACCAAGGTTAGGTAAATTCAATATTTTTTATAAATTGATAATACATGCTTGTATCCTATTAGAGATAACTAAGGTAATTTTATTTGATTATATGAGTTTTTGTATATTTAATTGAACATGCACATATGATACATTAGCATGCATGCATAAATATTTACGTGTGCATGTATTCCTTTCATGTGAATTTCGTGGTTATCAAATCATATGCATTTAGTTACCAAATCATATGGTTGTATGACTAGCTACTTGAATTATAAATATCTCACATTTACATGAAATGAATTAAGCTTAAAACTTAATCAAACATTACCAAACAAGATTTCATTAAGAAACTTTGCATCAACACTAAAAACTAATCAAACCTTAAGCACTCAAACACCAATCTTAACTCTAACCTCATTTCGTTAAGGTACTAACTAACCCGATTAAACACCTAAGACTATGACTAATACTAGCTTAATGACTAAGTGAGTCATTAACACTAAATCACCACCTAAGCCATCTCCTAACACTAATCACCTTCTAATTCTGCCACCTAGCATTAAGAGACTAAGTCCACCTTAGAACTTGCCACCACACCTTCCTAATGATCCACTAGTCAAGTCTATAATTCCCACCTCATCAAACCTAGACTAGAACTAATGATTGCAACTCCACATTCATCATCATCTCTCGGCCGACGGAGCCACACCCACAAACCATCACAACCGCCACTTTCACCACACCTCTCTTCCACTCTTGGTTTCCAAGTCACCACCACCATCACTTTTTTTTTGTTTTCGGATCTCCAAACACCAACATCATTCTTGCTTTTGGTTCCTACAATGAACACCATCACCACCTTTTATTCACTACCAATTAGTTGTGATCAGGCATCAACCAGGCTCTCAAGAAATCAAGCCAAACCATTCTCTTAGTTCTCTTCAGCAAACAAAGTTAGATTTATAAAACCTATAACTAACAAGTTTAAGAAATGTATATGTGTTTAGATAAACATATATAAACCAACTCTTGAAAGCTAAATATCAAGAACATTCACAAGAACTCACGAAAACCTGATTTTATTCAAAAATCATTAAGAAATGGGAATTCAAAACTGAAAACTTGGAAGTTTTATATAAACCAAAGCTTTAAAGAAAAAGAGAATTTTGTGAAATCTAAACTAACAAGTTTATAAAACCTATAACTAACAAGTTTAAGAAATGTAATTAAACAGAATCTCTGAACCTAGTAAAAATCTAAAAAAGTTAGATATTAACCCTTATATTTTATAGGAACTCCTAAATATATTTTGTGACTTAATTCACATGTATGACTAAGTTTTATATTTTAGATTATTCTGTAAATAGAAATTTAATAGAAATAGAAAAATAGTGAGATAAATTATGGAAAAATTGCGAAAGTTTAATGTTTAGAATAGAATAATGTGTATGATTTTTAGAATTTTTAGATATGTTTAACCATTTTTGCTAATTAATGTGAAATTTATAAAAATTCTGGAAATTTTGAGTTATTAATTTGAAATTTTATGAGATAAAATAGATTTTAGAATGTTTAGGCTGAAAAATTTTGATGATTTTTGAATAGCAGAAGCTATCAAATTAAAATTTTTTCAATTTTTGTGATTAACATGCTGAAAATTTAAAAAAAATAGATTTATTCTAAAAAATAAGTATTTTATAGGAATTATTTGACTTGTTGGCTGGAATTAAAATGAGTAACATAGTCTCTTTTTGTTTTATAATTTTTAGGGGAAAAGCATATTGTTTTGTGTTAAATTGGATGCATTTTTAGAATTTTGATTTATTATAGTCATATTAACACAACCATTAATTCGGATGAGAAACCGTCAAATAATATAGGTAACGCTACTTAGGAAATGTCAACCTGTATATGTTGAGATAAGGGCAACGGTGATATATTATTTGATTGTGTTATTTGTATCTGACAATAATGAATCACTTGACATGTGTAGGTTTGGTTGTGACTTTGATTGTATTACATCAATTCAAAATAATTTATACGATTAAACCCGTGTTCTCACCAACTGTATTGAGTATGCTTTTTTCAGGTCAGCAAAATGTATTATAATCTCGTGTATACCTTCAACATGTATAGTGATTGGCATGGCTACCTAGGAAAGTTGTGCATATGGTTGACTATTGACTTGCTTGACTTCAGCCTATACGTGGACGTTCACGTTCATTACTAGCCAGAGATATGTGACGTGTTGAAGATATACTTTTGGTTAGGATTACAATGTATAAGTCTAGTATGTTAGACTAAATTTTTTAATATATAATCCTATAATTTATATATTAATGAAATTAATGTTTAGTATATTTTCGTGATTTGTGTGGCCTGATAATCAATGTGTTTTGAACTAACAAGTCACGTCCAAGCATTTCACTCTTCCACCAAGATGTGACAGAATATGATTGTATAAATATATAATCTATTTTGTATCTCACTTATTACATTTACTTTTTATTTTAAATGCTAAACTCACACAAACAGTATGTAAGGCCCCGTTCCCGGGACGCTTACAGCTGACCAATCATTGCTCATAAAACATATAATTATATTAACTTGAAATAAATGTTGCAGCGAAAACATTAAAAACAACATTTTCATTATAACTGCTTTTGCGAATTAATACAACATTCGTTACACAATTTCCTTTGTTCGTATTACAATGCAAAACGTTTACAAAAGAATGCCATCCAAAATGCCAAGTAGCTGCCCCGCACCATCCTCAGCAATGCTCACATGCCAACTGAAAAAATACATAAAAAGTCAGCGTTAGTGAATTCTAGTTTTAATATAAAACACACTTTACTTCCTTTTAAAACCGTTCTTTACTTTCATTCAATCATAACCGTTTTTAGAATGTGATCACACATCGTACGTACACATAGATAATATTTATTATCTTCATCATCGTTTGTTTCGTACATTTATTATCTTTCATTTCCATCTAGGTCCTGTCATGTACTTAACCCCCCTCTAGAGCACTAAGAAATTCATCTAGGGTTAAGCGACAAGGACCCCATAAATTTGGTCAATCACAAAGACTGAACCCCTATGTGCATCCTCATGGGGTAATTAACCAGCGCACAGTTGGCTGACAACCCCTCATTGGGTGTGAACCTCTATACATTTCCTTAATCACACGGATTAAGCCCCAGTGTGTATCCTCATAGGGTAGCTAACCCGCACACGGTTGAGCTAACACTCCTCATTGAGTGTGAACCTCTATACATTTGCTTGCAAACCTTTCTTCCGTTCGTTCTTTCATTAATGCATGCATTCTTTCATTTCATTCCTCTTTTCATTATCTTCCAATTTACGTTACATAATACTTTCATTTCATTCATTAACATTCAACGTAAAGATACGGGAAAATAATCATACAACAAGGAACATATAGATAAGCAGTCAACATCATCATACTAGGCATCATAGATACATAACATACATCAATCATGCATCATAACATGCCCAACATAACACCTATGACCTCAAAAAGTCAACTTACATAACCCCCCGGGAACCTCCCAAGTCAAAGCCTACATTTCACTTCTTCCCTAAAAAGTCAGAAAATATTCTAAAATATTCTAAGTGTTCATCCACATTTCCCCTTTACTCATCCGCATTTGTTCATCCGCATTGACTTTACTCATCCGCATTTCCCCAATACTCATCCGCATTTCCCAATTACTCATCCGCATTTCCCAATTACTCATCCGCATTTCCCATACTTAGTCAATGCTCGTCCGCATTTCCCATACTTAGTCAATGCTCATCCGCATTGACTTTCCATCCGCAAGGACTTTCCATCCACATTGACTTTTCATCCGCATTGATTTTCCATCCGCATTGCCTTTCCATCTGCATTGACTTTCCATCCGCATTTGTCAACACTTAAGCAGTTTTCTAACTTAGGCGTATGAACTACTGCTTGGGCGTATGAGCAGCCTAGGGCACATTATTCATCAGATTAAATTCCCAAATCTCATCTTTCATGTTCTAAGCTTACTTATTACTTGGAATCACAACTATAACATCATCAAACATGAACATAGCCTAACATCACATCATAACAGCAACATACACATAGCAAATCATACGGGTATAAAACCCAGTTCTATAAAAACATAACCCAGTTCTATAAAAACATAATGTCATGCATTTCCAGCCCCAAAATCAGTTAAAACATGTAAAAGAGGGGTCCTAGAATTCACCTTAGCAGCATCTTGAGTATGGCTTCTTCCAAACTCGCCTGTAATTGAGTTCAACCGCCTAGAAACCCACTAAAAACACACACAACCGAACATACAAACACACATAAGCATACAACCGAGGCAAGGCAAGTTAAGAACACTTAAAAACCATGAATTCTTACCTTGAATTCGAATTTTCAGCTTGTTCTTCTTCCCAAACCGAGAGCTCTGCTCTTTTCTTCCTCTTTCTCTAAAAAAATCGCAGATCTGAATGTTGTAAGAGTAGAGTGGGCTACCATGCCCACTTTACGCCCACTTTCAAACCTTTTTATCCTTTTGACTTTTTACCCCTCAACTTGGGTAAAATATCTTTTCTTTCTTTTTCTTCACTTTATTCTTCTTTCTTTGACTTAAAAAAATATACATAGTATATCTACTATTAATTCTACACCACTTATTTACAATAACACTTGAACAATCAACCTCTTAAGAAGAAACACCATGCATTATAAATTGATATCATTGGGTCGAATGTCCTTTACTTATACTTGAATCATTAGGCCAAACTGTATTTTTCAGTGAATACTTCCTTCACTTGAATCTTGAAACCGCAAAGATTCTTCATAGCTTCATCTTTGTCTGCACAATAAACTAACGAAACATTAAATGGTGGTTGAGGATTTTTGTTCAATAGAGGTCCCTTAAAACAAATTTCACAACTCTTCTCAGACGAATGCGTCTATCTCCCAGGTACAACAACTGAAATAGTAGTGTACTGCCGAAGATGTTCTCGCATCCAATATCACACTCTATAAGAAGTGTCTTGAAAGATGAAAAAATAAGATGAAGATAATGATCTAGAAGATGATAGTAGGAATATATAGCTATTGTTTGAGTAGTGTAATTTTTTTGAATTATCAAAATTATGTCCCAAAAAATAACAAGGAACATATCCTTGTATATATATTTTATGATCATGTAACAATTTTAAAAGTGTATACCAAAGGTCTCGTTAATAACATTATATCAAAAGTCTTATATTTAATCGTGTACTTAGTGATTATTAAAAAAAATCATTTCAAATGTTTATTAGTTTTTTAATTTGTGACAAAAAAACCTTTTATACTCCTTTAATTCAAAGTTTGTTTTATCACTCCAAGTTTGTTTTATCACTCCATCAATATTAGATGAAACCAAACACTTCCATTTATTATGTTGACTTTGAGCATCACTATCTCATTCATATTAGCTCTGTTTTAGATGTGATTTAATTCGTTATGATCCTCTCAAAAAGAGGAATATAAACTCACCTATAAAAAACTTATGGTATTAACAAATATAAATTATTTTTAATGTTCAAAACAAGTGAAAAACCATAGGTTTCATTAAAATTTCCAACAAAATTTACGTCGAAACCTAGACAAACATGAATTTATGTCATCCAATCTAAACATATTTTATCTTGTCTCGACTTATTTCTGAACAAAAGTTACATCAAATCATAAACCAACTTGAAAGGTACATTAAAAGTAAACACATAAAACATGTTATATTTGACCTGACTGGCTTTCAAACAAAATTTATGTCCAAATGTAGATAAATGTGATTTCATACACTCCAATCAAAACGTATTATATTTGACTCGAATTATTTCTAAACAAAATATTATTTAAGTGTATATAATCAATTTTGTCAAAAAGAATAGTTTTATAGCAACTTTATTAATTAGTATATTACGTGTAGTTTTATAAATTGTTATAGGATAAATTTATGTTGGTTATCATGAAATAAATTTATAAAAATATTTTTAGGATATTATTAAATTATTAATTTCTTTATAAATAATGTATAGATGATAGCTTATGAAATGAGTTGGGGATTTTATCATTATGATAAGTATACGAAGGTAGACACTTTAAAACTCTACGAGGTGGTGGTGAAGGTTTGAGATGATGGGAGCTAGGAATTGAAAAAAGAAAGGTAAAAAATCTATCTTGGAGCATTTATAGCTCGTATTTCATTTTTATTTGAGTGGGTATCCTAAATTATATGGAATAGTTGTGAGTGAATGAGAAATAAAATTTATAGAGTTTGTATTGTGATTTCTTACATATAGGAAATCACAATATAACTCCTATAATTTTTTAATTTTTAAAAGTAGTTGTGAGTAGATGAGAGAGAACAAATAAACATAAAAATATGAAAAAATATTATTTATTTGAAAATGCGAGATAAAAAATAGATAAATGAGATGAAAAAATACATGCTTTTAGTATAATTATAATGATGAGGATAAGAGTTAGAATTGTGAATACAATTGTACTATGAGATTATAAGCTTGTGTATGCATTGACATTTGTACAATGTGTAATGTTTGCCTTTTAATTATAAATAAGTAGCTTTACAAAAGTTAAATAAATAACTATTGTCAGAGATATTTTGAAACTAACTATAAAAATAGAGAAAAAGATGGGTGTGGATGTGGGATGAGAGAGAGAGAGTTTTGAATGTGAAAGGTTAAGATGATTGTGTGCATCCCACAAACCTTTTTTTATATTTTTAATTGACATGAAAAGTTTAGTTTTATCATAAAATATTTAACAAAAAATTTAAGGATTCAAATAGAACAATGATGTTAACTTTTAAAAAATTTGTTTTTAATTTTTTTAGTTTTTTTATTAAAAAAAGTAAACATTTCGTTCAAAATAACTCATTATTAAAAAAATGTCATTTGTTAAATTTTCTTATTATAACTTCCAGTTTTATTTATTTATTGATTAAAAGTTTATACCTTTTAGAAAACAAAAATTTTAAAATATTTCATATTTTTTAAATGTTTGATGTTTCAAAAAACTTTCTTATTTTATAAAAAAAATTGTTTAAAAATAACAATAATATATTTATTTTTAAAAATTATTAAAAATATATTTAGTCTAAAAAGAATTAATTGATATTATTAGTATTTTATATAATTATTTAAAAGAAAAGAGAAATGGAAAATATTTCGGTGACGAGGAATATGACATTGACACTTATCCCCCTTAGTTACTAGTTTTTTAGAGTAGGAAATTATGTATAAAAAGATATCAAAACATCTTTACATCGATGGTTAAAAAACTATAAATTTTATGACTCGTGTAACGAAAAGGTAATTGTCATAGATAATTAGATAGCTCATTGCATGAAAATTTATATAAAATAATCTTAGTTTCAATTTAAATTAGTTTATTCTTAACTACAACTCCCACACATATTTAACATACTTCTTATTCTATATGACAACTAATTTATATTAAGTTGTTATAGACAATGTTCTAACCCTTGAACTAGAAAGAAGTTTAATCACTTTAACTCCAAATAGTTTCGACGTAAACCCAACCCTTACCATTCAACCTAAAGTAGATGTGTAAACAATGAATTTTTTTCGTACAAAAATGATGTCATGTATTCACACATAAAATCAATTGTATATACTCTCATTTAGAGTAGCTGGTAGAGTGCGTGACTAGAGAATCGGGGGATGTGGGTTCAAACCTTGCCCTCGACAATCTTTTTTAGGTGTGGTTTTTTGTCTTTTAATTTTTATATATCTTTTTTGGATTACATTTTACAATATTATTTTCTATTAATGTTTCAATCTTAAAAAACTGAATTGCAATAATTTTGGAGTCTTTTTTCATAACTTTGTTCGATTGATATCTGATGATGTCATGTTTTGTTTGATTGATGTGTGTTATTGTAACATTTGTTCGAAGCTTCAAAACAAAGTGATTGGTTTCACTAGTCGCTTTATGTGTATTTTTACTTTTAATTGAAAATTAATTTGTTAATTGATTATAATTGAGTGACTAGGGTATCGGAAAAGACTAAAATATCATAATATATTACGGAGATCTTAACGAAGTTATAATAGTGATTGAAAATTGCAACATTTAGTAAATTACAATAACTAAAATGATATAAAAAAATTGAATTAAAAAATAATAAATTTAACGAGATGTAAGGGAGGAAAATAATAATATACTAATAATAATATCTAAACTTTTCAATGTTTCAAGGAAATGATATTGGGGCGTGGCGGTGGTATTCAAGTATTTAAGAAAGAAAAGAGTGTATACATAAAATAATAATAATAATAATAATAATTTTAAAATTGATTTTAGCACTATAAAAGGCAGCAAATGGCCAAACCCTAGCTAATCCTATATGAATATCGGTGGTTGTGGCCGCCGATGTGTTGATTTCATCCCCTCCTCTCTCTTCTCTATCGTTATGATAATGATTTATGGATCCTTGCTCCTCTCACTTTTCAAATGTTAATTCTTATTGAGATTTCATTCTTCTTTCGATCTGCACTAATCGTTACTCTTATAGCTTCATTCTTATTTCGATTTGCAGTTTTGAAATCGGGGAAGAGGGTAAGGTGTTTCTGTTACTCATCAGATTCATCTTACATACTTTGATTCAAATTCAAATCCCCCCTATAATAATAATAATAATAATACAGAAGTATAATGCTTGTGCGCCATCCTCTATTTATGGTTTGCAAGTTTCGCTCTTCTGTTACATTTTCTCAAAAACTTTTGAATCCAAACTTTAATTGTTTGTAGTAAATATTTTACTTGGTATAAGTAGTCTGGATGATTATGTCCAATCACATATCCTCTATACTGTAGTCTAATTGATTTACACACAACTATTTGATGTTACTTTATACAAACTGTAACCTTAGTCCATAGCATAGCACCGTGCGTCCATACTGGAGGGAGGAGAGCATTTATGACTTTGCTTATTGTATTTATCATTTTTTAAGAGCAATAATATACTAAGTCTACTTCTAAACTTTTTAACTCAATTTAGTAGCGGTCACAATCACTTAAATGCAATATAACATAGAGAAATTTACTAACCGCTGTGATTTTATTTTCTAAAGATAGCATATGGACTGCTATTTTTCATCAACTTTTTGCGGCTTATGTGTATGGAAAAGCCATTAGATTCACTAGTTTGACCTAGGCAGTTGGTTCATTTAGGACGAAAAGACAAACAGAAACACAGATTATGAAGAAAAAACAAGAACAATAACCCAAATGAGTTTTATAACCGTCAAGTTTGAAAATTTTTACTTTGATAAACGGGGTACATTCATAAAAAGAACAATATTAGTAGGTAACTTCAAAAAACAATATACACAACGCCTCAAGCCATCAAAACCACATACATTAGAAAAAGATCGTTCATTCTGCTTAACGACAATGGTTGACCTATGAAACCCTGCGTTGTTTTCACTTCCTGTAGCTTTTTTATCGGTTAGCATGATTTCAAGGAACAAGTTTACAAGGCAATGTTGTAATTTTAGTTGATTGTGTTATAAGTGCATGCCTTCAATACCCTTGAGGGTTGATCCAAAGTTCTTCAGGTTGCTGCTTGAAGCATTTCTAGAAACGGGTCGTCTCTGGTCAGAGGACACGACAGGTGAGCTCCTTTGGGCCGACCTTGAACTTTTGTTAAGTGCACTCGGGCTCATATCTCTACTTCGTGCACGAGATGAGTCAGGTTCACCAGCAGTTAGCCTTGAAGACCCAGTGACTCGCAAAAAACTTGATCTTGATACCTACAAAATGAGCAATTCAAAATATTCTGTCATTTACTGGCAGCTCATTTAATACTTAATATCCATTTTTATATATAAATCAGAAAAAATATATAACTGATTTCTTATGCAATATTTGTGTATGTGAAATTAAAAGGAAGTGACTAAATAAGGCCAGTTCAATTTTAGGTTTACTTTTAAGTGATAGCTAAAATAAGAAGTGTAAACTTGGTTTCTGTTTTAGGTAATACCTTTCAGTTTGTGTGGCTCCAGACCAAACCAAACCAAATCCTATTACATTTATTTTGAAACTTTGTATTTATAAGTCAATTTTGCTAAATTTGATCACTTTAAATTGGAATGTGGTTCGGTTTTCAGTGAAAATTGCAACAAATCTCAAACTGAAAAGCCCAACCTAATAAACCCAAAACCTGAATTGATGAACACTCCTAAATTCAGGAATTAATATAGGTGAAGGATACATACTTCTCTACTCATAGATTGATCACTGGTAGTTGGGATCTTTTGCTTAGAAAGGGGACCAGAATTAGTGGTTCCCACATTTCGGCTCCACGAGGGGTTTGTAGCAGACCACCCATTAGTCCTACTTTCTTCACCGCCTGCTAAGAAATATATATATATATATATATATATATTAGTCTTGGCAAAATGTTATTATTATCAGAGTTGCAAATATATTAGAGATATCAAGTTTGACAGTTTACGTCTAAGCAAGCCAAATGGAGCCAATCCATCTCTAATTGGTTAAAGAGCTAAGAAAAAGTTGGTTACAAGAGAAGTGGGGCAAGTGGGCCAAACAAGTCGAAATAGGCCCAGACTGTTCTTATAATGCATAAAACTATTAACATGTATATTCATATATATTTAGATATTATTCTGATGTATTTAAGTTAGGGGATAAATCTCTTTGTATTTTGGTAATTATCTATTCCCCAAATATCTCATACGGTTGTATTGTATATATATCCCATTCAATGGAATAATGATCTCAAAAGAGATTCAACCATTTACATGGTATTAGAGCTAAGAGCTCTGTACCGGTAATCCTTCATCCGTTTAGCCACGTGCTTACCGGAGTATCCCTCTCCAATTGCCCGTCCCCTATCACCATGGCCGAAGATACACCAATCAAAGAAACCAAGCAGGTCGGATCTACGGGATATTCGGGTCTCAAAACAAACTCCCTTCACCCTGTATACACGGTTACCAACATTCAGAACAAGGTCGGTGTACTTGATGGAACCAAAGTGTCCTACTTGTCATGGGTGAAGTTGTTCCAGTTGCATGCCCGCGGACATAAAGTCACCGAACACATCGACGGTACCAAACCACCACCCACCACTGATCCCGATCATGATATGTGGATGGAAATAGACGCCATTGTATTACAATGGATCTACGGGACCCTCTCCGATGACCTGCTCGCTCGCATTCTGGATTCGGACTCTACGGCCTTGGATGCTTGACTGCGTATCAAAGCTATTTTTTTTTATAACAAGGGTTCCCGGGCGGCCGCCCTTGAACATGAGTTCACCAATCTCACTCTTAAATCATTGGGCTCATTGGACGCATATTGTCAACGACTCAAAGATCTTGCTACCCAATTGAGTGATGTCGATAATCTAGTCTCCTAACAGCGTTTTGCCATTATATTACAATGGATCTACGAGACCCTCTCCGATGACCTGCTCGCTCGCGTTCTGGAACCGGACTCTACGGCCTTGGATGCTTTGCTGCGTATCAAAGCTATTTTTTAATAACAAGGGTTCCCGGGCAGCCGCCCTTGAACATGAGTTCACCAATCTCACTCTTAAATCATTGGGCTTATTGGGCGCATACTATCAACGACTCAAAGATCTTGCCACCTAATTGAGTGATGTCGATAATCTAGTCTCCTAGCAGCGTTTGGTTCTGCAACTTATACATGGTCTTCCGCCCGAGTTTGACACAGTTGGTGCTTTCATCACTCAGCAACTTCCCACTTGGGAAACTGCTTGCAACATGATCCAATTAGAGCAACAACGACAACGCACTCAGGACTCCTTGACCACTCCTGCGGTCATGACGACTGACACCGATCAAGCGCCTCCGAACCGACGCGATCACTCGACCAGGGGTGGTAGACCACAAAGCCACTGGCCCTCCCAATCGCAGCCTTGAAATCAACCCCCGATACAATTGGTGGATGATGCCTCCACCCAACCCACACCCGAAACAACAGGCCCGTCTCACTAAAATAAACCCATTGGACCCAACAGAACTCGAGGACGCTTTCCAGGCCATGAATTTTGACAACACGGACGACCTGATCAATGGTATATGGACACGGGTGCATCTTCACACATCACGGGCGACCAAGGTATACTTTCTAACTCTCATGCTAATTGTCCTATTAAGTTTATATTTGTTGGTAATGGTAACTGCGTGCCCATCCACGGATCCGACCACACCACCCTTACCACCCCTACCAAACCGCTTTACCTTAATAATGTTCTTTACACTCCGTATATTGTCAAAAACCTAAATTATGTTCGACAATTCACTGTTAAAAACAATGTTTTTGTAGAATTTGATCCCTTTGGATTTTCTGTGAAGGATTACCGGAGTGAGAAGATCCTGAACCATCACAATATTCTACACGCTTACATCAACTAATGTTCCTGCTTTCGTCAACTTGGCTTCCACCACCTCTGATTTTTGGCATGATCGTCTCGGCCACCCAGGACTCCCCGTTATGGATTATTTTCATTCTAGTCATTTGATTTCTTGTAATAAAAAATCTCGTAATTTAGTTTGCAAATCATGTCAGCTTTTTAAACATAAACGTTTATCTTTTGCTTCATCTACTTCAAATACTATCTTGTCATTTGATATTATTCATTATGACCTTTAGACTTCCCCGATCCTTAGCAAAACCGGTTATAAATATTATATGGTATTGATTGACAACTATACAAACTATACATGGGTATATCCACTAAAATTCAAATCTAAAACTTCTATAAAATTCAAACAATTTCACATGTTTATCCAAACACAATTTCATACCAACATTAAATCTTTCCAATGTGACTTAGGAGGTAAATTCGATAACCATAACTTTCACAATTTTGCATCCTCTCACGGTCTTAAGTTTCGTTTCTCTTGTCCGCACACATCCCAACAAAATGGGAAATCAGAACGAATGATAAGACGAATAAACAAAATCATGTTCTGTCTCCTTCTCCATGTGTCCCTTCCCATCCATTTTTTAGTCGATGCCTTACACACCACAACCTATCTTCACAACATTCTCCCATTCGCCACTCATCGCTTCAAGACCCCTACGACCACCTTATACGGTCGTCACCCCTCATATGACCATCTTCGGGTGTTTGGTTATGCGTGTCATCCAAATCTATCCGCAACATGCCCGCACAAACTTGCACCTAGTTCCACATTGTGTGTGTTCCTCGGCTACCCTGCCGACTTCCGAGGCTATCGGTGCCTCGACCTTTCTACTGGCAAGATTATTCTATCTCATCATGTCACTTTTGACGAGGCTACCTTCCCGTTCTCTGCCACCACATCTCCGACCACCCACACCACCCTTGACTCTGAATTGTCACCTAGCCTATTTCAACCTACCACACCCCCACCTCACTCCTCACCCCAAGCTCCACCAACCGAACCTCCACCGACCATACCTACTACATACGTCCCCCCC
>BJCM01086417.1:0-10556 GCA_018326385.1 Flaveria bidentis
TATATATATATATATATAATGAACAAGGCCTTGTTCATGTTCGTTATGTTTATTTGTAGCCCTACGTGTAAGGTTTCTTGACCCCATAGTGAGGTAAAGTTTTCTTACAATATGGCCATGTAATGCAGGTAAAGTTTTCCTACCATATGGTCAAGCGAGGCGACTTAAGATGGGGCAAGGTAAATTTAGTTTAGGCGAGGTCAACAAGGAAAGGAATTTATCTTTGGTTGTAGTCTTAGTTACTCCACCACCCTCTAGCCAAATGCGAGTGTGAATCTAATTGGTTTCGCCTAACTTTATCTTTATACTTGTAATTCTTAATTTCATATCTTGTCATCAACAATAGTGAAAACGATGGAGTATTAATCCTCCATGGCTTTTATCCCGATTGCATTTTCTGATTTTGCTTTCTTTCTTCCTCTATTTTCTTCCTTGTAATAAGGCAAAACTAGTATCAAGCAAAACTATTTACATTTATTGCTCATTCTAATTTAACCGACCAATAGTAAAGGTAGTAAGTCGGTAGCGATAGGTGGATGTCATGGAGAGAGGGTAACTTGACCAAATAACTATATAAAAGTAAGACATGAAGCTGACCAAGAAAGAAAAATATGTCAAAGGGCAATGACACATTAACTTCATAACCATAATAATAAATGATACTAGCGTAACTCCTAATGTGAGTAGGTGTCTTATATGAATGACAGTCTTACATAGGTTCGATTCATACCCCAAATCGAGTACGTGGTGAGGTGCTTATAAGCGTGTATGGTGAGTTAGCCCTTTTTGATGTAACCCTAGTATTTTACAACTTCTAACTTGATGTCTTTAAGGTGCTTAGGATTTTATAAGAATTATGGAATGTCGAACCTCATGATATGACATTAAACAAGATGCTTGACCTGAGAACGACTTCATTTTTTATATTTTAGTCTCAATTGCCACCACTTGAAAACTATCGGCTAACCGTAACCACTTAGAAACTCCACCTCTCTTCTCCTCACATATGTAACTAGTGAGCTTTCTATATATCAAAAAGTCAAAGGGTTCCAGATTTGATAAGATCTTGATGGTGGTGGCTCTAGGATCAAACTAATGGCACGTGTAGTAAAAAATTGTAGTGGAGTGAGTCTTCTTTTTTATCTCCTTTGGTATATGAAGGTGATGATGAAAGATGAAGATGGAAGGTGATGATGGTTAGTGTAACCTATTTATTCTTATTAAATTATAATGTATTAATTTATAATAGTTATAATAGAAGTAACTGTTTTATCTTTCATTTTTTTCTATAAGGGGTATTTTGATCATTTTAAATCACTTAACAAAAAAATTAACTGAATTATATCTATGTATCTTCATGAGTGATAATACATTTAATTTGAAAACATCAATTTCTTTGTACAACACTTGTTTTCAACCCTAAAAAAGACTAATAGTAAGTACCATACAATTTAGGAATCAAACCTTTAAATTCATAAATAGTTTGGGACTATCCTTATAGTTTTTCATGCTTAGGAACCAAAAACATTATTTAGACATAACATAAGAACCATCCACTCAAGACTAACTCAAAACTTTATAACTAGAGTCAAAAGTCGAAACATCGTAAAGTAGGGTTGTAGACGAATTAAACGAACACAAACAAGACATTGTTGTGTAGGTTCATTAAGAAAATTATATATGTTCATGATTTGTTTATGAACAACTACCAAACAAAATTTTTTTGTTCGTGTTCATTTATTAAGGAAAATTAAGTTGTTCATGAAAGTAAACGAACATAGTAACACAAACAAATGTTAAAAAACGCAAATAAACGTTCATAAACATAAACAAATAGAAAACAATCACATATTTATTTTAAAAGAAAAACTACATTTTTTATCACAAACATTACATAAAATCCACTATATAAATAAACATATAACATAATTATTTGTACATACTTGACGTAATTATCATAATCATAATTAACATTAAAATCAAGAAATTTGTAAGCAAAACTAAAACTAAAAGATGTTGGTAGGCTTATGTTATATCTATTTTTATTTATTATTTAAACTAAAACCATTAAAATAAAAATATAAACTATAATAATCTTTAAATTAATGAACACAAACGAAAATTAATAAACACATTATCGAACGTTCACAAAAACAAACGAACACAACCTCTTTTCATAATCCTTCATTTGAGTTAACGTATTAGATTTCTTGTTCATGTTCATTTTTAAAAAATTAAATGAACTATACGTCAAACGGTTCATAAACAATTCGGTTTCGTTTACAACCCTACGGTATTCTAGAAACCCGAACCATATTATTCGGATCCATACTCTAACTTCTCCCTTTTTAACTCTTGTTGTTAATGTTAATTCTCCCACAAGCATCTTCCACACCCATCGCAGACCGCCATAGAAGCTCAGGTTCGTT
This sequence comes from Flaveria bidentis, assembly GCA_018326385.1. Taxonomy (NCBI): domain Eukaryota; kingdom Viridiplantae; phylum Streptophyta; class Magnoliopsida; order Asterales; family Asteraceae; genus Flaveria; species Flaveria bidentis. The sequence continues at coordinate 2,430 of BJCM01086417.1, forward strand.
ATACAATAATCTTTACTAATTTGTGTTACATGCATAAATTGTTTGCCCTAATTTTCGATGCATCACAATATGGAACCGAAGTTTGAGTTATTCAAATTAGTTCATTCAGAAATCAACAATTTGATTTCTAGGGTTTGTCGCCTTGAGGTAACATATAATGTTACTTACAAAGCTTTAATCTGCAAACCCACCTCTTTGTGTACCTTGTTATTTGTAGTTGTATGTAGAACTGCATCCTCGTAAATTGTTTGCTTCTATTTTTAGACCCATGGCTTTTGTATACTTGTGAGTTTTGGAATTGGTGGTACCTTTTTATGGGGCGTATGCATAAAAAATTAGTAACATATTATATAAGTTATGGAACTTTTGAAATATCTGTCGTTGTTAACAAAGTAATTTGTATTAAATGCGAGTTAATTGATGATTTGAGCTGTGTTGCAGAAAGCTTATTTGCCATCATCACATCATGTCTTGGTGCACCATTGAATCTGATCCTGGTATGTTTTTCTTATCTGGGATTTTTGTTCTTCGAAGAAACAGCGTGTACTGTTGAAAATATACTAAGCGTGTCCCCTATAATGAAAGTATTGTTGCTTACGAGTTGCATAAAAGATAATCTTAATAGTTTAGTGAAGATTTTAAATTGTTCCGTGTAATGAGTGTTGGGTTGCATTAAAGATGATTTTAGCTTGTACCTTTTAAGAATACAAAAGTTCTAGAATTTTCTTTGAGAATTTGAGAGGTTATAGAGAACAAATATACATCATAAGAATGGTTATTGAAGATGCTAAATATGATGTTTTAGCATGTTCATATGCTCCTTGCTATTTTATTGACATGGTTTTTTTTTTTAAATTTAGTCAATTTTAATTGAATGCCTCGTCTTCTTTTCTAGGCGTATTTACTGAACTTATACAACAAATGCAAGTAAAAGGCGTGCAGGTATGTACTTGAAGTGTTTATCACTGTTTTGTAGTCTCTTCTTTCCTCACTAAGGGTCTTAGTATGTTCTTGAGTGTCAAAATGATGAACCTTTGAACCGAAAACTATGTGTGTCTACATTTGAGACTTTTTTTTGTGTAAGTTACATGAAGTTTTTAAACTTTATAAATGGAAAACGTAAACTCAATAAGTTGTTATGGACTTTAAAGAATTATGGGTCATTAAAGTCAAGGCAGGACACGTGGTTACATCATGATAACAATGAATGTCTACACTGTAAACTTCTAACATTGATTTGTTATGCAGGTTGAGGAGTTATATTCTTTGGATCTTGATTCACTAAACAGCCTTAGGTAAATCTTTCATTCTGGTTATTCTTCTGAACATAATGGCATAATATTGTTGGTTGCTTCCAGACATTCTCAAAATCTCAAATTAATATTGTATTTTGAATTAACAGGCCGGTTTATGGATTAATATTTCTGTTTAAGTGGCGTGCTGGTGAGAAAGATGACCGTCTTGTCATAAAAGACCCGAACCCGAATTTGTTTTTTGCTAGCCAGGTTAGTTTACATAACTACAAATTTAATATTAAAAGAGGTGGCACTTTCGACCCATTTTTATCAATGTGGATTGATTCTGGTTATGTTTTACTCTATTCTCTAATTGGTAGTGTGGATTAAATAAAAAACTTAGCTAAGAAAAGAAATGGGTCTAGCAGGTCTAATGCTGTCCGAAGTAATTACCTGTTTGACATCTCACCCAACCTGCCCCACCCGCTCATTTTTCCACATGTAATTATTAGAGTTCTCATTCTGGCGATCATAACTCTTTGTGAATTTTGAAAAAAATATTCTTTAGTATGCATGTGATATTTGTTTATAATAATTAATGTATCAAATTTCATTAAGAAATAATATTCTTGCCTTCTTGGACAAACCTGAGTACTTAACCCTATTTTTAATTACTTTTAGAATAATGCTCTTCAGAGATCAGAATAGGGGATTTCTTGGGTTTGTTTGTTTGTTTAGAATTCAGAATAGGGGTTGGGCACTTGGGTAGTCCTAAACCCCTGTTACCAAATATATTAAAACTTGTTATATATAATTAGTGTGTCGAATATAGTTAGAAAACAAATTAAGGACATGTTTGAGATTGCTTATTTTGATTGAAAAAGACTTTTGACAAAACACACTTATTAACTTATGACTTTTCAAAAGGAGTTTTTAAAAAAGTGTTTGGATTAGCTTAATCAGAAGTTAATAAGTCAAAAGTAGGGGGGAAATAAGCAATCCCAAACATGCACTAACTTAATTATAATTTCTTTTTAACTGAAGCAAAAATGCTTAAGGTGGTATTATAATCTACTACTATACCTAAGTAGATAAAAAGGTGAAACTTGCTTTGCATGTATAAGTCATGTGCACTTTCATTTACAGTATATATACCCTATACGGTGACTTTTGAACAATTTCATCCGTAAGTAAATGTGTCGGAATTGCCGCTTTTAATTATTAATTAACTTATGAAGTTAAAATTCCTCCTGGGTTTCAAATAATGCCTTACAGGTCATTAACAATGCGTGTGCTACTCAAGCAATCCTCTCTATACTCATGAACTGTCCAGATGTTGATATTGGGCCTGAATTATCAGCCCTAAAAGAATTTTCGAAACACTTCCCTTCTGATCTCAAAGGGTTAGCCATTAACAACAGTGATGCAATCCGAACCGCTCACAACAGTTTTGCAAGGCCCGAACCGTTTGTTCCTGAAGAACAAAAAACAGCAGGAAAAGATGATGACGTGTACCATTTCATAAGCTACATACCTGTAGATGGTGTCCTTTATGAGCTTGACGGGTTGAAAGAAGGGCCCATCAGCCTGGGCCCGTGTTCAGGTGGTCAAGGTGACATGGACTGGCTCGAGATGGTCCAGCCTGTGATTCAAGAAAGAATCGAGAGGTATTCACAGAATGAAATAAGGTTTAACCTCATGGCTGTAATAAAGAACAGAAAGGAAATGTACACTGCTGAGCTTAAAGAACTACAACGGAGGAGGGAGCGGCTGTTACAGCAGCTGGCGGCGTTACAGGCGGAAAGAGTGGTGGATGGCAGCAATGTGGAGGCATTGAACAACTCGCTTGCTGAAGTGAATGCTGGGATCGAGGGCGCAACTGAGAGAATTTTGGTGGAGGAAGAGAAGTTTAAGAAATGGAGAACTGAGAATATTCGGAGGAAACATAATTACATACCGTTTTTGTTTAATTTCTTGAAGATTCTTGCTGAGAAGAAGCAGTTGAGGCCCTTGATTGAAAAGGCAAAGCAGAAAACGAGCAACACGAGGTAAGTTTTATAATGTTTCGGTTATAATTTAATCGTGTTAGCAGGGTGTTGGTGGACCCTTGAGTTTACTGGTATCGGGTTGTTCTCTTCAGGGAAAAAGATAATTTAATTGTGTTTTTATTTGAAAGGGATGCTGTAACTTGTGTAAAATGTTTATTTGGATTGTTTAATGGAGTATGAGTTTATGCCTTATGCATGTATGTTTATAAATTATTTGCTAAATATTGATTTTTAAGTACAAACCACCGGCTCAGGTTCTATCAAACTGATTAACATTAGGTTTGAGCCAAAAACCAAACCCAAACTGAAACCGAAACCGGTTTGGTTTGGTTAACCTTTATAGTTTTGAGGCTCTTCTGACTGAATACCAACCTCATGGTTAGCCTTCTTTGATATGCTCAGTTGTTTTCTATATATTTTATATTTGGATGGATTGAAGATTGGTGGACATGGATACGTCAACCTAAACTAATACTATTGATTGGATCAAGTGTCACACTATGTAATTGCTTCCAAGTTTCAAAATTGTATGCTAGATGGACCCAACTCTACTGTATATCTTGTAACACCCTAAAATCTAAATTTTAAGTATGCCAGATTAACCTAACTCTTGTGTATTTTTAACACCTTAAAATCTGAATGATAGATGTATCCAACTCTATTGCATGTCTTGTAATACCCTAAAATCCGAGTAGAGTTCGTTATTGGTATCTTATATGATAGTGTGCATAATCAAGTTCAAGGGTAGTAATACCTTAAGGTTTTTGGCATCATATAACTAAAGTATTTCAAGGGAAGTGTTAGAAGTAGACTTTTAGGGGGATGGAGTGGTGCCTAGCCGAAAGAGCATCGACACAACAGTCACATTACCATCCTACTACTGTCACGCATTAGGTGGGTGGTATGCCTCTGCGTGATTGGAGCCACACTCACGCTGCGTGACCGTGTTGCCCAACCTCCTCTCATACCTCCATATTTCATGCGTGACCACAGACCACCTCCTGCCATCGTTGTAGCCGTCATGAACACCGGTGTGGTGGTGTGTGTATCCTTCTTGTGCCATATTTCATGTTGGTGCTGTTGTGACAATGCCAAGAGCATTTCGTGTCCCCAACAAATGAGTAAGGTTATGTTGTGATGTACTTGTATGTGAGCCATCTTTGCAGTTAAAGAATGAGAAGTAAAGCCTCCAAGTGAAAAGACTTGGTGGTGAACTTGTCATAATGTATCTTGTGTAGAAGATGAGTTCAGGTTTACGAGTTTTTAGCCTATGAGGGTGAGCGGCGGAGTAGTCTATACCTAAGCAACTTTCTACTTTGTATAAACAACTATTTAGATCTATGGCTGATTCATTTACTTGATGATTGATACTTCATTTACTTGATACTTGTATCCTCTATTTCAAAATGTTACATATTAAGTTGTTTGATAACCTCAAATGTTAACACCTTGATTGTACTTGGTGTAAGTGTACCGTCATATTTTCTCTACCATTCCATCACACTATCATTCAGTGTTCCCTAATGTATCCAACAATTATATTAGGTTTGTCCCTTCGATCTACCAACTACTTTTCATTTAAAAACCTCAAATGCATTGCTTTCATGGTCGCATATAATTATTACAAAGAAAATGGAGAAGATGATTGCTAATAACGATGAAAGGAAAATTTTATAACCGTTAAAAGAAAAGTTGTAAGAGACGGAAAAGGACACTTCAATATGAAAGTCACATAATGAGCTTTCACACAAAGAAGTTAAGACTTTAGGAGTGACTATGGCTTTTGTTTAGTGCGTGAAACTAACACCGTCTATTTTTTTGTTAAACAGAGAACTAATTTTTTTTTGCATCAAAGTGATATGTGTGGTAGATCCAGCATTCATAAGCCACTTAAAATGTCATGATACTAAAGTGACATATATAAATGCATGTGAATTATATGGTTATAGGCTAGAAGGACCCCATCATGCCTGTGGCGAATGTGCAAGGTCATATGTGTTGTTGGCTAGTATATCGGTCTATGTGGTTGTAAACTTGATCGAGTACCCATCATAACACAAAAAATGCCTCCACTAATAATAACGCATATACAAATAAATTTCTTATTTTTTGTCTTTCGTTTTTAACTTTTTCATAAGTCAACAATAGAAAGGTAAAACTATAGAAAAAAATTGTTAGCCCGTAAAATCTTGGCTCGACCCAAATCCTGAGCCCATGGGGTGGTGGCCAAACCCATCGAGCCCATGATGGGTGGATCCAATGAGCATGTGTGAAGTTCTTATCTATTTGGTTTCTTTTAATTATTTTAATATTTAAATTAGTTAGTTAGTTGTGTTAATCCCAAATTATATGGGATACAATAGTGTAATTATAAATCTCCTTTTCTAAGTTTTGTAATCCTATATATACCCAATCATACTGGAGATATAGGTCGGAACCTTTCAAGCTAATGAAAGATTGAGATCGAGCTTATAATCTGAATATTTTATGTTTCGATTACATTTTGATTTCTAGTATACCTTCAATTGGTATCAGAGCCTCAACACGCGATCAACACCTCTTCCACTAAAAATTTCTCGAACAACCCAAGATCATGAAGGATGTGGCTCTTCACAATTTCAACTCAAAACACAAGGTCGAGTGAAGCCTAAAACACTGCTGAAACATCGTTGCCCACTGTAGCCTCTTGGCAAACTCTCAAACAACAACACTACAACAGTGCTTCAATGAGTTTTTGTTGATAAAAGTCCATTAATACGGCCTTGATTAAGCTCATACCAAATTTGAAGTTTACTACCTGCAAGGTCATTCGAAAACATGGTTGATATATAGTCGAAAAAAGAAAAACAAAGCCATGTTGACTTCAAATAGCCAAATAGTTCAAGTTCATGAAAGTACTACTATTCCTCTTCAATACCCTACGTTAAGAAACTCCAACTACACCACATGGTCCATCAAGATCAAGGCAATGTTTTGAACCCACGGTTTATGGGAAGTTATAGAACTTGCGACCGTGCGCAAGTTGATGAGAAAAAAATAGTCCCGCCGTTGCTTACTTGTTTCAATCGATTCCGCAAGAGTAAATCTTACAAGTTGCACAATATGATAAGCAAATCATATTTGGGAAGTCATAAAGACCCGCTATGTTGGTGAAGAAAGAGTTGTGGAAGGTTGTCTACAAACTTTAATAATTGAATTTGAACCGACGAAGATGAAGAAAAACAAGTCTATTGACCATTTTGCCCCCGGACTCGTCACCAAGTTGGTGAGAAAGTTCCTTATGTGCATGCCCAAGCATTTTATTAATATTGTAGCCTGGATTGTACAAATGGTGAATCTCGGGACTCTAAAGTTAGAAAAAAATCTTGGAAGACTAAAAGCGTTTGAAGTGAGGGAAGATTATTGGCCTGTGAAGAACGAGTCAACCAAGATGAGAAAGACCAACCAACTATAAGTGAACAAATTTTGTTATCATATCAAGAAACTAAGAACAAACTTGAGAAGGGTTACAAGCAGGTTTAAAGGTGAGGAAGACTATACACCATCCAATCGAGGGACAGGATAAGGAAAATTCGGTTATGGGGGTTGAGGGAAGAGTAAAAAAGTGGAACAAAAACTGAAAAAGGTTCGATCAAAGTCATATGTTTCCGATATGATGGCTTAGGCCACTTTTCCTTCAATTGCCCTACACGAAAGAAGAACAAGGAGTCTAACCTCATCCAGGAAGAAGGATCGGTGCTTTATATGTCTACGGTTGAAAAAGACATTGTTTTCCGTAATGAAGAAAATGTTTATTTTAAAAGGTTTGAAACGAATCCATATGAAGACAATACATGGTTCCTTAATAATGGAGCGATTAACCACATGTCAGGGAACCGTGAATGGTTTACTAATCTAGATACACACACTATTGGAAATGTGAAGTTTAGTGACAGGTCATGTGTAGAAAAAAGAGGACGAGGAACAATTGTTTTGGAGGGAAAATCCGGAGCTCAAAGAATGTTGAATGATGTGTACTTTATTCCATCACTTAAACGTAAAATCATTAGCCTCGGACAACTTGATGAAATCGGATACAAGATAGGAATTCAAGACGGTATTCAATGTATGTTTGAGCAAGATGGAACTTTGCTTATGAAGGTACCTCGTTCTCGTAATCGTATCTATATAATTTCTTTAAAAGTTGTCTCTCCAGTATGTTTGCAAGCAAAGCTAGATGATGAAGCGTGGGGCATGCCCGACTCAGGCATCTTAACTTTGATGCACTAAAAGCATTATCAAAACATGCATTTGGTGTACCTATTACTTCTCATCCTACACAATTGTCTGGTTCATGCATGATTGGGAAACAAGTAAGAAATCTATTTCCCAAGAAGTCACTTGACAAGGTGGTAACCCCTTTACAACTAATATATAAGGATGTGTATGGACCGGTCACTCCAAAAACTCATACGGGGAATCAATACATGCTTCTAATAGTAGATGATTACAGCTGTTTATGTGGGTAAGATTGGTGCGGGACCATTGAAGGGTATGCAAATACAACACAACAACACAATAAGGAGAGTTGCTAAGAACACTCAACTGATCAAACAGTGAAACTGGTTAACCTCTAGTAATGATGCTAAGAACACAAGTAAATATGAGACAGAACAAGTGTAGTTATTAATGAAAAGGCTGATGCAACCTAAACATCCAAAGTCTATCATGCATGCTGCACAAGTGCAATGAAGAAGAATGCTTAGGAAGTTTCACACATGCAACAGAAATATTCTAAGTGTGAAATCTTCCGAAGCCAAGACCAATATCTTCCGAAGCCAAAAATGAAGTCTTCCGAAGCCTCA
>BJCM01086418.1:0-14483 GCA_018326385.1 Flaveria bidentis
GAAATCCGGCCTTTTTCTTGTTCTTCTTCAAAGATCCGAATGTTCTCCTCTTTCTCTCTCTAAAAATCGCATGAAAAGATTGTGATGGGAGAATGGGCGGCCATGCCCACCTTTTACACCAACTCTTTGTACTTTTTTTGTCCTTTTGACACTTTTAACCCTTCAACTTGGGTTAAATTTGCATTTCCTACCTTTATTATCCCTTTATTGTCTTTTTTTAATATTTGGGTGTTACATCAACTATCACCCATATGGCATCATACCCTCTCGTGGTGCGCGGTAGCTTCGTAATAAAGTCCATGGTGATATGTTCCCACTTCCACTCGGGTATATCCAAAGGTTGGATCTTCCCGTACAGCTTCTGATGCTCTGCCTTCACTTGCAAGCAAGTAAGGCACTTACTTACGTACTTCGCTACGTCACGCTTCATACCCGGCCACCGATAATCTTTCTTCATATCTTGAGACATCTTTGTGGCACCGGGATGAATAGAGTATCGAGTCTTATGAGCCTCATCCATGATCTTTCCACATAGATCCTCATAACAAGGAATCCACATCTATCCGAATTGGGTTCTAGCACCGAGAGTATTTTCACCCAACTCCGCGACTATACCTCTCATCCTTTGGAGTTAAGTGATCCGCTTACAACGCCTCGTCTTGAAACTCCTTGAACTTCTTCATCACGTTCGAGGTCATAACCAATTGATAAGCCTTCACCCGAATTAGTTCAGGTCTCTCCTTTCGGCTAAGGGCATCCGCCACTACGTTGGCCTTGCCCGGATGGTAATGGATTTCATAATCATATCCTTTATGAGCTCTAACCATCTCCTTTGCCTCATATTCAGGTCCTTCTGATCAAAGAATACTTCAAACTCTTGTGGTCAGTGAATATGGTGCACCTTGTCCCATATAGGTAAAGCCTCCAAATCTTTAACGCAAAGACCTCAGTTATTACCTCCAAATCATAAGTAGGGTACTTAACCTCATGAACCTTCAACTGTCAGGATGCGTAGGGTATAACCTTTCCTCACTGCATCAACACGCAACCCAACCCCGAATAAGAAGCATCTGAATAGACCACCAAATCCTCGCTTCCCTCCTCTACAAGACAGGAGCTTGAGTCAACATTGTCTTTAACTCTTCAAAAGCCTTCTCTTGCTCTTGACTCCATGCAAACTTCACATCCTTATGGGTCAACTTGGTCAATGGGAAAACTTTCTTAGAGAAGTCTTGGATGAATCTTTTATAATATCCCACCAACCTTAAGAAACTATGAATCTCAGATGGCGTCTTTGGAGACTTCTATTATAACACCATTTCTACTTTAGTCGGGTCGACTATAATCACTTCAGAATTCACCACGTGATCCAAAAATTAAACTTTGTTCGATCAAAACGCGCACTTGGAGAACTTAGCATATCACTTCTCCCTTCTAAGCGTCTCCAACACCTCCCAAATATGACCGACATGCTCCATATCACTCTTCGAATAAATAAGGATATTATCGATAAACACAATCACCGATTTGTCCAACATCGTCTGACACACTCGATTCATTAAATCCATAAAAGCAACTGGCGCATTGGTTAAACCAAAATACATCACAAGGAACTCATAATGTCCATAACGCATACGAAAAGTTGTTTTAGGAATATCTTGCTCATTTACCTTCAATTGATGATAACCAGATCGAAGATCTATCCTCGAGAACCAAGTGGCACCTTGAAGCTGATCAAATAAGTCATTGATCCTCGGTAACGGGTACCGGTTCTTCACCGTCAACTTATTCAACTTATGGTAGTCAATGCACATCCTCATACTACTGTCCTTCTTCTTGACAAAAAAACAGAGCACCCCATGGAGAGATACTCGACCTAATGAATTCCTTATCAAGCAACTCTTGCAGTTGCTCCATTAATTCCTTTCTCTCGGATGGGGCTAAACGATATGGTGCCTTAGCGATAGGCTGAGCACCAATCAATCTGAAACTCGATTTCACGGTCTGGTGGCACACCTGGTAAATCTTATAAGAATACACCAAGAAGTCACACACAACCAGTACAATTGTAGTGTTGGCATATCCACATCCTTCACGTAGGCCATGTAGGCACTACATCCACACCCCAAGCACTTTCCCGCCACCACCATCGGAATCGTAGTAACTCGATCACCGTAGATCGTCATTGAACTCCCGTCAGCCGTTATTAATCAGATCATCTTCTTGCGACAAACAATATTCGCCTTGTAGTCCGCTAACCAATCCATTCCTAGGACTACCTCAAACCCGCCTAAGGTCATCACAAACAGTCTAGCAGGAAACTTATGACCTTCTAATTCTATGTCACAATCTTCTATCAGCTCAGAAATCTTGGTAGACTTACCTATGGTAGTTTCTACATCAAAGGGCTTATCTATATTTCTACTTCTAGCAGGCAAATTAGCACAGAAAGTGGTAGAAATAAAACTCTTACTAGCACTAGAATCAAATAATACAGAAGCAATAGTTTCGTTTACTAGAAACGTACCTGACACAATATCGGGGTCCGTCATAGACTCCTCTTGAGTCATCATGAAGGCTCTGGCGCTCGCCTTCTGCCTTTTAGTTCTGGTCGCCTTTTTCGCTCCAGAATTCTCTGCCCTCGGCCTCTTGCAATCCCTGCTCAGATGGCCCTCTTCATTGCAGTTATAACACCTTATAGTCCCACACTCTCTTGCCATGTGACCGGGCTTCCTATATTTGAAGTAGACATTTACTTCCCACTTACATTCCCCCAAATGCTCCTTCTCACACTTTCAACACCTCTTCGACCCCGCACGGGGCGTAGCTACACGTCGGTCATCCACCTGTGCACTCTAGTTGTTTGGAGCGACACCACTACATCCAAACTGTTTCCCATTCCAGTTCGGTTTCTTTTCCTTCTTCTCGTCCGCCCTTATAGCTTTTAATCACTTTGGTCACCACAGATGATAGGATCGTCTACATGACCTAGTGAACCTCCTCCATAAAATCCTCCTTCACTAAGTCACTTAGATTAGCACTCTCATACCCACCCTCCGGATGAGGGGTCTCGGGCCCTTCATGAGCCGTCTCATCAGCCCTAGCCTTGCCTTTTGTGACATGTGGTCCAACACCATATCCACCTCGACCTCCACCTCGCAAAGTCTTGAAGATCTACCTCCAGCATTTCTTATCCTGACTAAATGTAGTCCAACACGGTCATTCAAGGTAATAGCTCAATATATGTCAAGTATAATAAGTCTCTAATTACAGTGGCTAGTTGTAATTAGCCACTTACTTTACTCTTCATACCCTAAGCATTTCTTATCCTGACTACATTAGTATGTAAATCTACTAAAAGCACATAAACCACATAACATGCGCACATAATACCGGTTAACATTAGAGAAAATACCTGATGGCATGTAGCTACTCGGACTAGCATCCTTCCATTTTGTTCCATTCTAAGAATAAGTTTAGGTTTTTGAAAATATTTACCCAATTCACTTAAACTTTGGCTCTGATACCAACTTGTAAGGCCCTGTTCCCGGAACACTCACAGTTGGACAATCAAATCCACATAAAACATGAAACATACGTTTACAATTACTAAAATACTGCAGCAGAATCAATTAACTAAGACCATTTCATATATTAATAATTGATTTTGCTAAATAATACATCATTGTTAAGTTACAAAATATCATTTCTTGTATTACATCACAAAAACATTATCATAACATAAAATGGATGTCATCCAAAACTAGCCAAGTAGCTACCCTCGTACCATCCTCAACAACTTGTACCTATCAACTTTTACCTACCAACTAAAAAATATATAAAAAGTTAGTGTTATTAAGTGAGTTCTAGTTTTATAAAAATATATTAACCTCCATATGTTAAAACGTTTCTTACTTTCGCACATGATCATACATTGCACATACATCAAGATTATATATTTATTATCTTCCGTCATCGTTCATTACGTTCATATCGCACGTTTGCTTGCAAGTTTTTCATTCATTCATTCATTATGTTCCAATTTCATTATCTTAATTCTTTCGCTTCGTTAAAATAATACTTTACGATCAATAACATAATCACACCACGTAAAGCCACGTAATAGTACATAATAAGGAACATAAATAAAACATAACATAATCATGCACAACATCATAACACATCATACAACATCATATAATCATCATACACCATCCCCGAGAACCTCCCAAGTCATTGCCTAAAACTTCTTTTTTTACCAAAATTTCAGAAATAATTCTAAGTCTTAGACGCATGGGCACTATACAGGTGCATGACCACTATGCAAGTGCATGAACTCTCAGGCGAATGGGAACACTTATGCGTATGGGAAAACTCTTATGCTACATGGGCACTATACGGGCACATGACCTACATTTAATCATTTCAGGCAACATTCTAGGCGTATGGACACTATGCAGGCGCATGGGCCTAACTTAGGTGCATGGACACTTTGGGCATCTGGGCACTATTAGGGTGCATGAGCTTTGGGCTTTTTGGAAACACTTAGGCATTTTGGCACCTCTTCTGGCGCATGGATACTATTTAGGCTCATGGGTAACTACTTGCAACTAGCATCATCATAATTCAGACTCAAATCCAATTCTAACATATTCTAAGCTTAGTTCTATCATTCTAAGCAACATAAACAAGCTCATAACATAAACATAACCAAAAATCATCCCAAACTTGCACCCACCCATATTCGCATACACATACACATACGGGTACACATACCCACATAACTAAAATGTTTTAAAATGTAATTCCAGCCCCAAATCAATTAAAAATGTAAAAGTGAGGTTCTAGATATCACCTTTGGCAATTTTCGAGTAGACTTCTTCAAACCCGAATGCCATCGAGTTCAATCGCCTAAAAACCCACCAAAAACACACAAACAACCAACAAAACACAAATAAGCACATACCTGAGGCTATAATCAGCCAAGAACACTTCAAAACATCAAATTTTTACCTCAAATTCGACTTCTACAAAAAAACCCAAAGTTCTGCTTTTCTCTCTCTCTCTCTCTAAAACTATAAACCAAAAGGGTGAAAGTAAAATGGCATGGGCGGCCATGTTGTTTTTGTATAAAATGATATATAATTTTGTATTTTTTGCACATTGAACCCCTCAACTTGGGTTAAATTGCATCTTCTCCTCTTCCCTCATTATTATTCTTTATTTCTCATCTTTTTAAAATTCTGGGTGTTACAATTCTCATCTTAATTAATTCTTCCGCTTGCAAAAAAACCATATTGGATATCTGTTGATCTATTGTTTATCGAAGTTAACATTAGTTCGATATGTTACAACATGTATTAAGAGATGTTTTTATTTAATAAAGTATGTAAAAATGAAATTCACATGATCAAATGGATGATAAGGATATGAATGATGCTTGTATTTGATACATTAAAGTATAGTTCTTTATAAACTTTTTTTTGAAGATGTGATAGATCGGTTTCAAAACATAAAAGTTACAAGGAACAAGTGCAAAAGACATTTTATTATATTTTAGTAGCATTGATTTATTTTCTAGTGACAATATCTATTATTCTGACCTGACCGGACTAACTCGAAAACTTTGAATCTTAGTTGTTCAAATCCAAAAACCATAAAATACACACACCAAAAGAATAAATTTATGGTGAAAGGCAATACATAAAGGCTTTGACTAAAGATTTATGATGAATGCTCAAAACATAAAGGCTTTGACTAACAGACGAGTCAACCATCTCAGTCAAACCATCTCCACCGTCAAAAGGCGATACAAGTCCTAATTCCTTCAACATATCCGAAACTTCAAACCCGAGTGAGATCTTAAATTTGGGTATCAAAAATTGCCTCACTTCCAGTTTGTGGGGTGGAATGTGGCGGTTAAAGAAGTCAGACGTTGAACCGATTTTCTCTACTAAAGATTGTAAACCGTCTTTTGCATCAGGGAGGTAAAAGTACATTGTGAACCTTCGTTTATCCTGGCCTTGTAAATAGGGAAGACCTCTAATACTTTGAATTTGTTATATTCACACACGAATTGTTTTTTCTTGCTAGTCATAAATGGAACTTGAGCTTTGTTGCCATCAAGAAGGTGGAAGTTGACTTCTTTAACTCCATGCTCCCTTGAAGTAGACTGCATTTGCGAAAATAAGCCTGGTGGAACTGCCAACTGCACCAGCAGGAAGGACTTCTTTAATAAGGCCATTTGTAAGCTTTTCAGCCCATAGATTCACTTCTTTAGCTACTTCAACCGCCTTCGTTAATCAATAAATAATATGTTAGCTTATAACAAAAAAAGAATATTACATGTATCCTTACAAAACATAACAAATTTCATATATATATCCTTACAAATCTAACCTCCAGAAATAAGACATGTATTAATACAACTTTATTGATAAGATGTTTAAAAAGGAAATTTAATCGAGACAACCAGAAAAACAGTTGAAAAAATGTTATAAAAGTTAGTAAAAATCACTATAAAATTAGTAAAAGATGTAATAGAAAATGCTATAATAATCGAGTCAACTAGAAAAACAATAAAAGTTTTCTTGTAAAAAAAACAAAAAAAAACCCATAAAAAGATGAATTAATAATAAGTATATATGAACATTTAAAATTTAATAAAACTAAGAATAAAATGGTTATATAATGAATTGTTTTTATGAAATATGTGTAATTGATACATATAATATTTTGATTGTTTTACAGAAATGTATATGATATTTGATTTGTTTTACAAGGACATATATGATATTTAAACTTTTATTTTAATATATATGATATTTAACTAATTTTGTAAGGATGTATATGAAGTTAATCGTAGTTGTAATCCCATAAAATTTTAACTTGTCTAGGAAAATAGTAAATAAATGATCTAACATATCCTTCATATTTAACTCTACACAATTCAAGCAGAATATTTTTTAGTGACGAATGATAAACTTCTAAAATCTTGTGTTGTCAAAAGCGAAAAGACATACGCCTAGGTGTCATTTCGAGGCAAGGTGAAGGAAACCATCTTTTGTGAGTCCAGCCGCTCTGGCTCAATTCCTGCTAAAATATAAAATTCCGTTGAATTTTTTCTTTCTTCACTCTTTGTAGAGGTAGCTTATGTTTGGCAATGTTATAAAAATCGTTAGGTGCTAATCAGACGGTGTGGTACCAACTTTGAATTAATCGGGATTAGTCGTAATTAATTAGATCGGACTTTTGTGCATAATTTTACAAATTTATATATTTATAACATTAATTTTATACTTATTTATGTATTAATTTATAAGTCTGGGGGATAAATTGTAAATTGATGAATATTAAAAGGATTAAATGTTAAAATACCTACACTTTATTAATTCATTTAAAACAATAGTTAATCATGTTGTTCCTTCTCCTCGTTCTCGCCCTCATTCCAGTCATTAGTGTTGTAGTTCGTCACCGAATCGGCTATAGGCAAATCTGGCCTTTCTTGTCGTCGGATTACTGCCAATTAGGACGATTTGGTCCAACTTTGACTAATTTTGACTTATTAGCGCCTAGGACCTCCGATTTGGTGAACTCAAAACGGCCAACCTCCAATTAGCAATTAATCGGAGGCCAATGGTGATTGTTACAACACTTATGTTAAGAGTATGAAAGATGATAAAAAAAAAGAAAAAATATTTGTTGCAAAAAATATAGTGCATAAATACAAAAAAAAAACGATTGCGCATAAAACAAACAAAGTAAAACTAAAATAAAAATTCATATATTTCAATGTTTAAAGTTTTTTGTTACTAGAATATTAAGTTTTCTTGTTACATTTTATATATTTTACAATATACTTCATATTTCTACGCCTATTAGATATTTTTAATAATTTGCTACCGGTGCTTTTTTTAAGGTGTGCACATTTCTTATGTCTTGAGCCTTTGCGACATGCAAGACCTTCACGTCGTGAGTGTGCCTTGCGTCTAGGGCCGCATATTAGGCTAACCAATTATACTTAACCTAAGTAGTTGAATTTAGGAGTCCGGGGCAAGCAATTATTTTTATTTATAACATATTAAACTTGTTTAATAAAAAGTACATTATTTAATTTTTTACAATTTTGAAAAATAATTAGAATTAAAATCCTAGACTCTATCATTCTCCTTCTTGGTTCACAAAACATATAAAAGATAACTATAAACATGACACAAAGTAGTTGAACAAGTCATTTTTAGTATTAATACTTGTATTAATCGTGTTATCACTAACATGTTAAATATGATAAAATATGTTTTACTAGTTCTAGGTTATATATGTATCGAAGAATTCATTAAAATATGAAAGGTATTGTATTCAAGTCAAGCTTATGAATTTTTTTAGGGATTTTCAAGTTATATTAGTAGGTTTTATCACCTAAGTTGAATTTCTTTATCAACATGATATTAGGTTTGAATTTGAAAGAGACGGGTTGATGTAGAGCTTTCTTTTAAAAAACACCTAGTGCCTTGAGGTTTCATACGCAAATAATAAAGATGATATATAGGATGTATTAATCCCCGTTAGCAAAAGACAACTGAGGTCCGCCACTGGGGCTACCGTCGGCAAAGATGAGCGACACAAGCTGCGACGAAAGCGAGTGGAGGTCATCAGCTAGCTGTTTTGGCATTGAGGAACGTGAGAAGTTGGTCGAGGGTTTGACCCTTGGCACCTGCAGCTATTAGGCTCAGGACAAGATGAACTGAAAGTGGAGAGAAAACAAGGTTGGTGTCCTTGGGGAACTTGTTGGAGAGAAGGTGGGTTTGGTTTGGTTGATGATTGATTGTTGAAGATGCATTGGTGTTGTTGGGAGGTGAAATAGAAGAGATCTGTTGAGAGAAGATGTGAAGGGTGTTTGGGTAACGTTGTTAAGGAACCTGCTGCTTTTGACTTTGATTACCGCATAATGACTATTTCACAAATATTAATTACTTATGTGATTATGGGTGGCAAATGACACTCCTGCATAGCACTTACATACATCTACTTTAAAGAGCGGTCCTCTTATCAGGACATCTTTAATTAAAAATCAACAACCTCATATCTTTCAAATTTTAATTATTTACACTTTAGTCCATTTTATACATCATGTATAGACCGACTGTGGTTTGTTTACACTTGTCATTTACATCCAAAATACTTTTTTCGCATAAGCTTCCCCAATGTTTAAAAATATTGTCATTTTTATCCATAATAGTTAACAATGTTAAAACAACCAGTTAAAAAATGTAAATTTACAAGACTACCTTTTTTAATGTAAAATAAAATCACTAATTTGTATAACCCTATATTTAGACTTCCCCCAAATCGACTCCTATGACCTCAATTTAGCTTTCTTAGAAACAAAGCTTCGGACTTTAAAAAGTAGTCTTGTAGATTTACATTTGGATGTAAACGTTGGGGAAGCCTATGTAAAAAAATGTATTTTGGATGTAAATGGCAAACGTAAAGAAACTACGGGGGAGGAAAACGACAATTTACTCTTAAAATTATTATTATATTATATTTAATATATATACTAATTACCAGCTTAATATTCATTGCATTGACTGTTGTATTATGAGCTTTAAAAATTATACATATCTTTTGTTTTTCTTTTTTCTTTTAATTTTTTATTTTAAATTCAATACTTTTACATATATTACAGTTTAACCCTAAAATTTTTCACTTTCAACTTTCTTCCACTAAACTTTCATCGTTTACAAAATTTCCGTTTTGATTTTGCTCTAAATTTTGAAAGTTCACACACCTTAACGTGTGTATGTTGTTCATCACTGTTACGCCTATTTTTTCTCGTTTAACTACTTCGTCACAACGTGGGGGTCATAGATCAACTTAGTTATTGTTTTTAATGTTTTACATCTTTACGTCAACTTTAGGAGCTTTTTTGATGATATGACATTGGTGTTATTTAATATGGTTTTACGAACCCGTCGCAACATATAGGGCTATTAGTAGTATATATTAGTGATCAATTTTGGTATGCATAATTGATTGTAAATCTGCCTAAGTGGATTGTACTTACTTTTTTTTTGTCTTTATCTTTTTAATTAACCTCATACTTTACATTTTTTGTAATTCATCATCAATATTTTTTTTACTTTCAACTTTCCCCTATATTTTTTATATTTTACGGACTTTTAGTGTATGTTTCGATCTATATTTTACGAGTTAATACGCTATAATGTTCATGTGTGATTTAAGGTTTTTAAATCTATTATCTTCCGGTTTAACAGCCATGTCGCTACCGTTTATTAGGGGTTATAGCATGTGCTTTAGTGGCTTGTACACACCTTTTGTATGTTTTTAATCTTTAACTTTTTTTATTTTTAACTCAATACTTTTACATATTTTCTAATCTAATCTTAACATTTTTTTACTTTCAACTTTTGTCCTATATATTTTTCATAATTTACAAATTTATAGTTTTAGATTTTCAATCTAATTTTTACGAGTTAACACGTCGCACCGTGCGTGTGTGGTTCGATGCTTTTGCGCTTAATTTTTTTGTTTAACGACCTCGTCACAACAAGTTGGTACTAGCCGACTTATTAGTTTATATTTTTTGTGTTTTGCTTGCATTGTTTTATGTTTATTTTTTGTTTTATGTTTTTTTAAACGAGCATTTTCAATATTGATGGTCACTAAAGATAATGTGTTGTTGGTGTTATTTAGCATGATTTCATGTCTTTCGTTGCAACACCACCGGAGGGGTTTTAATTCTTGTTATTATTACTATTTATTTTATTTCAAACCAAATGAACAATAGTTACAATTTGGATTGTCTGTTGTAGAACTCGCTTACATGTCTTCATTTGCGATGATGGTTGCCAATTCCCCTTTATGTCTTGATTTCATCTTTTTATGTTTGTTGGGGATTTTACCTCTGTTTACTTCTTTTATGACTAAATAGAAGATGGTATTTTTGTTTTCATTTTGGTCGATGATGACGAGCATGGGCTTGTTAGAGATCTTTGTTACTAAGGACATGTTTGGGAAAAACAACTTTTTGACTTTTTAATTTTTTGGAGGGGTAAAAGACCAAAATACCCCTCCAAAAAGTTAAAAAGTTAAAAATTTTAACTTTTTAATTTTTTGGAGGGGTATTTTGGTTTTTTTACTCTTCCAAAAAATTAAAAAGTCAAAAAGTTAAAAAGTTAAAAAGTTAAAAAGTCAAAAAGTTAAAAAGTCAAAAAGTTGGCTTATCCAAACATGCACTAATTGAGTTCTGTGTTGTTGGAGGGGATTATAAACGACTTCGTTTTACTATTACTATATGATTATAATGATTCTACTATCATTTGAACCTGAACTTCATGGGTGTCTAGGACAGTGATAATGATCCTACCTTCATCTGAGCATAGATCTGGTTTTTGTTTTCAGTGTATGATGACTGTGGTTGGCCGACGTTATGTTTAAGGGCTACGATGATGGCCATACCCACAACTGAGACTCAATTTGGTTATGATGATGAACCAGATGTCACCTGAAATTGGGTTTCATTTGTTTTGTGATTGGTAATGATTCATCATGTTGCCTTTAAGATCATTGGAAATTAATGGATTATATGATGTCGATTGTTGATAGGCAATGACGACAAAAAAAAATGTTGTGGGGGCTCTATAAATTAATGTTTGTAGCCACAATGAGCAATCATGGTTTAGCCTTATCATTTAATTGTGTTGAATATGATTTAAAGCCTCAAAGCGCCATAGAAGTCCAACTAGTTGAAATACTGATTTTAAGGGTAATGTTTTATTAGGAAAAAGTAGAATTGCATTTGAAGTTGAAGTGAATTCTCCCAAATTTTGAATTTTCATGTAAAGGAATTCAAGCAAAGAAAATTACTCTTAACCATTATTGCATCCATTGTTGCCATCACTATCATCGTTTTATGCCTATACATATTTTGCGGTCTTTAACTACACGTAAGCATCACGTCACTCGTTTATCTCATTTCATTGCACATTGTCCCAAGAAAACGGTATAGTCACTCCTAAGTCCACATTTCAACCTTTTCTAACAAATTTGGAATAGAGTTAATTACACGAATGGTCCCTGTAGATTGTTTATAATTAGTGTTGACAGAACAAGTCTTATTGGGAAGCAAAGAACCTGTTTGGAAACAAAAGAAAGGGATCATGATATGTATAAAATTTCCACAGCTATAGAGCGTAGGAAGCAAGACCTCGGGGTTGTTAAGTTTATAAAAGAGTGAGGATGGACACGTTTTATTCAATGAGCAAGACATTTAATTGAGATGGCAGACCTATTTTCAAAACCTTTTTAATAGAGGTAGAGCGTACCATGAAGAAAATGACAGCAACGATCGTCGAAGACAACAAAAGAATAAGTGTTATTGCCGTCGTATAACAAACGAAGAGGTGACGACATCACTTAGAAAAATGAGAAGGGGTAAGTCATTAGGGCCGGACAAAATACCGATAGAGGTGTGGAGTTGTTTGGGAGAAGGAGTACAATGGTTAACCATTTTATTCAATCTTATTTTGAAATCTAGTAGAATGCTAGATCAATGGAGAAAAAGTATAGTAGTGCCCATTCATAAAAACAAAGGAGACGTCTAATGTTGCGGGAGTTGTAAAGAGATAAAGCTACTAGGTCATACTATGAAACTATGAGAGAGAGTTATAAAGACTAGGATCAGAAGGGAGATTTAGGTGACGACAAACCTATTTGGTTTTATGCTAGGGCGATCAACTATGTAAGCGATACACATCTTAAGGAGATCAATGGAAGAATATAGAGAGAAGAAAAAAAGATTTGCATATAGTGTTCATAGATCTAGAAAAGGCATATGATAGTGTGTCGCGTAGATTTAGACTTAGTTGGGATACCTTACAAACTAGAGAGCTACCTGAGAAGTATATAGATATAGTAAATGATATGTATGAGGGGACCCAAAATACGGTTTATTCCCTGGTAGGAGCACTCAGGTTTTCTCTATCGAGGTGGGTCTCCACCAAGGGTCCATGTTAAGCCCATTCTTGTGTTGCAGTAGTCCCGGATGAGCTGTCAAGATCAATGCAAGGGATAATTTTATGGTGATGCTTTTGGCGTATGATGTTGTTTTACTTGACGACACTATAGGGCACTAAATGTGGGATTAGAGGAATGGAGAGTTGCGTTACATGACAAAGGACTAAAGATTAGTCGCTCACAAACAAAGTACATGTATTGCAACTTTAGTGGAGTCAGAGATCATAACGAGTCAGAGATCATCATTGAAGAAAAAGTGGTGTTGCGGAAAACCAAGTTCAAGTATATAGGGTCTTATGTGAAGGTGGATGGAGATATAGAGGCTGATGTTGCACATCGGATCCAAGTAAGCTGGTATAGGTGGAGGCAGCCTCAAGGGTTCTATGTGACAAGAACTTCCCATTTAGGTTAAAAGGGAAATTCTATAAAGTTGTAGTTCGTATAGCTAAGCTAACATGTAAATGCCTTCATGAAAGAACTTCCCATCCGTCACCTTAAGGTCCGTCAATTAACATAATTAACCAATCAACTTTTTCTTAACTATTCTTCCACTTCTTCATGAACTCCTGTTGTGGAAATCATACTTGCTTTATTTTCCTGGTGCTTGTACTTCCTTCATGAACGTGTGCTACACCTATACCTTTTACAAATTTCATCACCATTATCACTAAGTATATCATTTTTATGTATAACCATTGTCATCAATAAAAGCATTTTAAGTTATCAATTACCATTAAACACACTCTTAACATTAGTATAACGAGCACTTTTAAGGTCGTAATCAACCGAAACAAACTTTGGGAACTTGGGGAAATTGACATTTTGCAAACTTGGGATGGGTATAAAAACCCCATTCCCAGCCATTTTTTTCATCTTCTTCACTTCTTCTTCATTTCCTTCTTCACAACCTATCTTCTTCACTTTTGCACCAAAAACGCCCATTTGGTCTTGTTTCCGTCGTCTAGACTTCGTCTACAACCTAGTCTACTCCATCCTTGCAGGTAGATGACCTTGTTTGTCCATTTCTTGCTCGTTTTACTGCTGTTCATTTCTAGGGTTTCGGGTGTTCGGGTCAACCCGAACACAAGAGTTCGTGTGGGTGTGTGTGATGACTTTCTGCGTGTGCTTCTTGTTTGTGTGTGTTTTTTGTGTGATTCTGGAAGTCCTTGTTGTGCAAAACCCGTGCTCGGGGCAGCCGAAGGCTGCTCTGCACTTCAGCAGTCGCGAACCTGAAGTTCAGGCGACTGGGTCTGTCATGCGACTGAGCCGTGCGACTGGGTGAGTCGTGCAACTGAGTCATGCGACTGTGTCATTCGGGCGACTGAGTCATGCGACTGGGAGTGTCATGCGATCGAATTTTGTGTGCGATTGAGTCAATGCGGATGAATGTTGTGTGCGATTGAGTCAATGCGGATGAATGTGGTGTGCGATTGAGTCCTGCGACC
>BJCM01086419.1:0-13821 GCA_018326385.1 Flaveria bidentis
TCCAAATCTTTGGTTAGATGATGATCCAACTGCTAGAAATGATCGTGGTGGTTTGCCCTTTGAGGAGTTCAGCAATGAAATAGACTGCTTCGCGCTATGAAAATAAATATATAATCAAACATTCGAGGTATCAAACGTAGTAAAACTTTGGTAGTCACTGAGAACGAAAGGTGGAAATTTACTACAAAGGTTTCAAATGACCCAAGCATGTCAAAATTTAATTTTTATTGTAATAAAGTCATTTTTGCAACCATATTTAACACGTAAATAATGCATAATTTTATAAGAAAAAGATCAGAAGATTTTTGTAAATCCTAAGGTTGAAGCCTAGGGTGATAGGTCCAAAATCACATAACGGGTGATGGTTTTTACCTGCCAAAACGTGAAGGGGTTGCTGGAACAGCAGAAATCAGCTCGGCTTCATTATGCAATACCATATGCGAGCTTCCATCACCTCTGTTCCCGTCACACTCGCTGGCTTCTATATCCATGTCCAAACCTATAAAAGTATATGGAATCACTTTCAAACTCACAAAACGTGTAATAAATTACATTGATACAACACAAATGAAATCTAGCTGTTTTCAAAACAAATGTTTATCCCTATATGTGTACAAAATGCAAGCTTACCATCCTTGCAGCCAAATGTATTTTTACATCCTTCACATCTGCAGTTGATAGAACATCCAACACCACCCTTTACAAAAAAACAAAAAAAAATCATATGACAAAAGAGAATTAGATAACTAAATTACTAATAAACAATAAACGTGCCGAGCTCGAGCCTTAAAGTTACTCACGAGCCGAGCTTGAACATTAGACATGGAGCTAGAAACAAGCTAAGCTCAAACTCAAGCTCTTTTAAGTTAAATGGCCCAATCAAGCTTAGGCAAGCTCGGCTCAGCTTGGCCCGTGTCGTCTCCTTCACACCCATATTTAGTTCTACCCAACATTAACAAAAGTACTGCAAGAGGGAAGTACCTGATAGCATTCACAATATTTCTTGAGGCAACCAGATTTTTTGCAGTTGCAGCCTCTTTTATGTCGAGCTGAAGCGGGAGTGTTGCTAAATTCATCCTGAATAAAAAAGAAATATTATGATATATACACTTTTATATTCAATAAGCATAGCAGCTCTAATGTGCTCGGTGATTGACCCTAACCTCTTGCATAGGATCAGAGGTTTTGATAACTTTAGGAGCAAATGCAAGAGGGTTGCGAGATTCAATCTGCTTGCGAGTTGCAAGCACTGTGTCTTCATGTATTGGTTTGTTGAAACAATCATGGCATGCACATGGCTCCACACAGTAGACACCAGCAGCAAAGCATTCACAATAACTGATTTATAGTTCAGAAGTACATCAGAATTACAGAACAACCACAAGTGATCATGCAAACAAGTACCCAAAAGTAGATCTAGAGATAATAGTGGTTTGGTGTCGGGTCAAAATTCAGGGTGAAAGAGGCCAATTGAGCCTGATTAGATCGACTAGAAAGTACATCTCTGTCCATTTAGTATCTTTACTGGAAACAAGTAATGTCTCAAGTCGACTCATTCCTAAGGGGTCAAAATTGTCACCTCTGTATAGAACTACCCTCCCCCGAAAATAAATGCTTCTCTCATTGTGTCTCTAATGAAAATGGTAACATTTAGGGAGTTGTACAGTGTGGACTCATCAAATCACCCTTATAATCATATGCAAACCAACTTTAAATTAGGGGGTGGGAGAATGATCCATATTAGTAATAAAATCATATAAGTCTTAAAAAGTTAACAACTTTGTGGAATGAATCTTATAGAGATTTATAGAACATACAGCTTCAAACACTTTGATTTCTTACAGTTACAACGCTTGCAAGCCTCCGTTTCTCCATCATTTTCCACATTACGCCTGTAAAAATATAACTAAAAAGTCAAATACATAGAATCAATGATAATTACAAGTAACGAGCTCTAATAGAGCATGGTTCAGTTAATAGTTGTTTCATGGCCTTGAATGTTTGGCAAATTCTAGAGGGTATATGAGTAAATTAATAGAAAATTATACATTTATAACTTTGATTATTAAATTTTATAGTAGCTACTCTCAATTGATTATTCAAAATAACTATTTGACCCTTTAATAATCAGAACCAACAACTGGCAATAGATTGTTGCAGCTAGAAATTGCTATAACTACATAAGCAATTTCAAGATGCATGAGGAGGCAATTTCAACCTATTTACTCATGAATAGGTAAATTTAGAATATGTATTATTTCTAATGGGTCAAACCATCAAACAGCTGAATTCAGAAAATTTTATCTGAAAATGAAACATGTCAAATTGGAGGAAAGTAGCCAGCCATATTAAATATGTAAGGCAAAATATCTCCAATATCATTTCATTCAAAAGACAGATTATTTTCCAAGTAATATTAATTTTTTTTGTCACTTGTAACGCTCTAAGTAGTTAGAATATTACTTAAAAAGCCTAAAAAAATATTTCAGTGTGGTCCTACTTGACCCATATCATAATATCAGATTTACAAGTTTTGACCAGTTACCCAACCCATCCATTTTGCCACCTCTATGCACATAAAAACACTTCCATAATCTTCATCGTGCTTATCTAATTGAAAAGTTATACACCAACACTATTATGGTTCAAATAACTTGCCTCTTCTTTCTCGGGCTAGTCTGGCTTTGACATAACTCATCATTAACTACAAATCCAAGTGGTTTAGAATCATCTTCTGCAATATTTACTGCAGGCCTTATGTCATTCTCAAAAGAGGGTGAATCAGACAATGTTGTTATCAATTCTTGACCAGAACCCATGGAAGGATAAGCAGCAAGAGGTGCAATTATAAGATGTCCACCAGAGCCCAAGCTTTCATGTTTAACAACTTTATGATCCACTAAATTTGAAGCAATAGCATTTAGATGCAAACCTATTCCAGGTAAAATACATCTAGAGGAATCATTCCCATTCATCAATGGAGGTAAATTTTTATCACCGGGAACCGTTTGACTGGATTCTGATACATTTGCAGAACTACCATTTGAGACATCTTCTAGGTGCTTTCTCCGAGACCCCATCATCTCAAAAACAAGACAACGTCTTCTCATGCCACGGTATAAATTAGAAGCGCCCTATAGATTTACAAAAAGATCAGTATCAATAAGTATAAACATGTTAAATAACTGTTGAATTATGATCAGACATATTGCACGTTAAAGGAACTTTCTTCCATTCAGCTTCAGTTTTTGGTAGCATTTGTATACAAACTAATATTAGAGAAAGGTGTTATAAGTTCATAATCAATAGGGGATGTGATTACAGGATTAATGGTTATACGCTTGTCCCTTATTTGGTTATAAACTTACACATTTAGCCCTTAAAAAATTTGATACCTTTTAACCGTTCCAATAAAGCTATTATTTCACCTGACCTTAGCAATAAAACAATATCCAAATCGATCCATTTAGAACAAAATGGGATGAGGTTTCCACAACTAGAATTTAAGAAACAAGAGTTTGCAATGTATGATCATATAAACTAAAAGCCATTTATCCCTTCTCTAAATTCCCACCTCATTATCTGTGCCCTCCACCGGCTCTTCCACTTCAAAATTGCTCAAAGAAGTACAAGCAACTGTTACATGTTTTTCAGCTGCCTCCTTTAAACCTTCATCATTTTCTGCAGGATCATCACCATTAGCTTGTAGTCCCATCAATGAAGTAGTAAAACTTGTAGGATGTAACATGCTTTGGCCATGACCCTTAAAGGGCACTGTATCACTTGGTGAATTAAAATTAAGCAACTCAGAATCATCAGATATCAAACTGTCCCAGTCACATGTTGATGCTTCTTTACTTGATGGGAATTGATTAATCCCTTCAATTTCAGTTTCGATTCTATAAGGACCATTTTCAGAGCGATTGTTGATAAATGGAACAGATGATGCTGATGGGCCCACTGTTTTCAATGTGTTTGTGTCAGGACAAACAGCTTCATACCTTAATTTTCTTGATTCAAGATTTGAGCAACCATTTGATGGCACATCAGAAGTGTCAGTACTTGAATTGCTGGAATTGAAATCTGTATGCTGCTTTAATGGGTTTTCAGGAGCGTTTAAATTCCCTTCACTGGTTTCTGCTTTCTTTGCATCCTCAAACGGAAGTTCAGGTTTTGATGAATCAGAAATCTGGTGCCTGAAAAGTTCAAATTTAACATTACAAAAACATTTAGCTAGAATAGACAAAATAATATAGATTTGGTGCCGCAAAGATCTCCTAAACTGGATGGGTAATGTGGTTAGGTAATAGGCCAAAACTGGTACTTTTAGTACCTGCGAAGACGATCAGGTCGGGTTGACCCGGAAAACTTTTTATCCCAAAATATTCAAGGTATTCTTTATAAATGATTAAGGTATCAAATATGATTCTAAAGTATACTTTGTATAACTTTTGACACATTTGACAAGTTTCCTTTAAAGCTAATCATTTCCACATTACTGGTTTGACCCATTAGAAGGGATGAAACATAATATGAATAAACTCATTCATGGTAAATGGGTCGAAATTGTCACCACTAATCAATATAATATGTCGTGTTACCTTTTAAGGAATTTTGAATCTTTGAGGGAACTGACATGAGGTGAAGTGAAAACAGATGGTAGGGATGCAAAGCTTAGTGTGTTGAATGTCTGAGTAAAGTGCACAGATTTAACTGGCTTGATAGGTGAAAGACTGTTGATATAATTAAACACAGGGGAGTCCTGCAAACAGACAACAAAAAGCTTCAAAATGACTGGTTATTAGGAATCTCAAATCTTTGGAATGTTTACCAACATAGATTATGATTCAATGGTCAAAAATAACTATATTTAAAAATAAAAAAAAAAACTGGTTATTGAGATAAATGTAAATCACTTTGAAAATGCACATCCATACACCCCCACAATATTGATTTCACTTTGAAACATTCAGTATAGACATATGAATAAGTAAACCTATGTATTTCATGTTCTGTGTCACCTATGGGCGGCTAAATTGAATCCGATAATAGATTTTCTTGAAGAAATTTCATTGTTCCTCTAAATTTGATGACTTTGATCCTAAAAAACTACATTCATAAATTATTTTTGCCACACACTCCAAATAGAACATCAATAGGCATGCACATCCAAACACTCCATAGTCAACCCCACAAGTGGCCAATTCTTGAATTCTAGAAAAACAAAATTACAAATAAAGCAAACTGCATAAGTCTCTATGGATCTTGGGGACTAAACTTTCAAAAGACCACAAACATATCCTGATTACTTTTAATTTCAAGACAAAATCAACAAATATACCATGTTCCTAAAGTAGAATTAGATCCCTCACACTTGAACAAAAAAAGATAACTCATGAAGACCTCCATTCAAAAGTATACTTAACCAAATTAAAGAGCAAACATTACACAAAAAGGGGATAACTAAACTCATCAAATTGAATTCTCCAATTCCCCCAAACAAGTGTTACATGACCCAAAATCGGTAATCCAGAAATACCCAGTCAAAATCGACAGTCAAACTCTAGAAATAAAACAAAATCGCCGCATCAGATTACTAAAACAGACCCCAACAACAAAAATCAATCGAGTAACACGAACGAAGACCCAAATCGATCAAACATCACACACTATCAAAACCCAATTCACCTCGAACTTAGAGAGTGGAGTAGCGATCTGGGTTCTCTCCGGAGTATCCATTACAACACCCTTTTCTTTCTCTTGATCCATCTTCAACCTCAATTCACCGTCTGCTGCAATTATCCCCTTTGTTCTTGGTTTTGTGGTTGAGATGAGATGATGATGATGATGATATTGAAGAAGAAGCGGGAAGGGCGGGAAGCAAGTTTTTATTTTGACTTGATGCTGATGGACGAAACCCCACATAACACTCACAGCAGTTCTACTCAGTCACGGGGATAAAGATTGGTTATAAAATGAATGTGTATGTGAATGTGCGAAAGTAAAAGGTAACGTAAACTAATGATGATTTGTATTGTAATTAAGGGTGTCAGAGATTATAAAACCTTAATCTTCAAATTATGTACTTTGTCTTCTTTTCTTTTGTTTACCAGATTCTTCTTTCTTATATGTAATCAACCTGTTTCTTGTGTTTGTCTTCTAATGCATTGACATAACACAATATTTTATGAGTACTTATGTTACCTTGGTTTAACATACATTGTCAAGTGTTCTACTTTTTTTTTACTTGATTTGTTTTTGCTTGTTTTATATTTGAAGGGTGCATATATTTATTATAGAGAAAATGACAAAAATGAAAATCTTTCAAAATAATCATTTATAGTATAATAGGTCTTGTTATTAACTTTTTTTCTTTTCTAGAATACCACATTATATTTCGAGCTACTAATCGGTTGTTTTTTCTTCCTTTTGCCCAACGTCCAACTGTCACCGTCCATGGCGTTATACGTTTAGAACTACATCTTCTGGTAATTGCTCTATATACCCATTGTTGCACCATATCTCTTAGACCACTCAAATTCTAGCCTGTTGTATTGCAAAATGTCATTCCACTTTGTTATAATTGTTAGCGCTCCACTTAAATACACCCATGTTGTATATGTACCCTCTACCATGTTCTTCACCATCTTTTACTTCATATACACTTTTATTTCATATATTTCATTATACTAATAATTTTACTTTCATTTTTTGTATTTTACTCGGAATATAAAATGATTTACACACTATTTTGACCGCATTGGCTATGGTTGAAAAGTGTGCTTCATAATAAATATACTTTTATACTAGTAATTAATGGTTGGGTGACCACTAGGCGGATCTCCTTTCCAACAATCATAAACAAGCCCCTAAGCTCGTAATAACATGATATATACTACTGATTAGTATAAGATACCAAATTTTACATATGTATTAGTTTGGTAGCACTAGGATGGTTGATGACACAATTTAAATGGATACATATTCATGATCGATGTAGATGGCCAAGCACAAACACTTCCAACAATGTTTCACTCAACAACAATATAAGTACATATTGACAACACTATCAAGAAGCACTTTAACATTTTTATCTTGATAGAAACACAAAGTAATTTTTAACACCCGTGAAAAGAATTTTATATCCGCCATTGATTATACTACAACTAATAAATACATTGAAATAGAGCTAGACTATAACATAATCATTATGTTTCATTAACATGGTTAGTTTCTTAATTTTTATTAATTGAGATAAGGTTATTGGATTTTAATAATCACAGTTTCATTTGTTTGTCAGGTTTTTGATGACATGGATTGCTTATCTAACAAAAAACGCTAAGCATAAAGTTAAATCAACAATCAGTTCCGTTAATCTGAAACTTATATATCCTGAAACTTTTATAATCTCGACCTCTTGATATGAATAACTTGACTCGTTAGAAGTAGTTTTCAGATGATAATGAAAACTAGACACCAGAAAACGAACCTAATAGAGGAGTGGCAGCAAAATTGAAAATGGCTCAAAATTGGTCATATCTAATTAAAAAATTAACGAGGATCAACTCTCAATTAATAATAAATTTTTGAAAGAAAATATGTTTAAAGTTGTGAGTGTCTATAAACACATTTATAATTAGGATTAATCCTAGCAAAATATTAAAGCTGGAATTATTAAGTTCCAATAACCATTTGAGGTATGAGAGTTTAACTTCTTTATCTTCATGAAATTTGTCATTATATTTCATTAATAGTAAGTTTAAAAATATCGTTTAAAATAAAATTAAGGGTTATTAACATGTTATAATGTTTTATCAACCAAAATGGATCACTATCTTAATGATAATTAAATATATTATTGCAATCATATGAATACATTAGTTGTTATCAATTTCAAAATAATAATAAAAAAGTATTATCGAATTAACCGGAGGTGACCCTTTTAAAGGATAAAGACTGTACTTGTTTGCCATGAAACTCCTTCATTTTTTTCACATGTTATATTTATCTAACAATACAATACTTTTTCTTTAATTTTTTGTTTTTAATAATTTTTGAATATAGTATTTAATTAATATCAGGTGGTTTAAATTTTGTTTTCAAAAGTTTAGTTAAATGACTAAATTGAATTCAAATTTGCAAAATGCTAAATTGTTTGTTTTATAAAAACCTTATGAAATCATAGTTGGGTACTTATATTTAATATAAAATTTACTTTTGAAAATAAATTAACTGTTACAAAACTTTTGTTAACCGGAGCTAAGTCGATAAGTCCCAAATCATGCCCACTCATGATATGTGTTAATTTAACTCGTTATATATCTTGTTTGACATGTTAACTTTTTTGGTTTTTGTTAAGAATACATATCATCACGCCATTCATGTGTTCATGATGGTTGAGTTTTTCATGTAATTATCAGAGCAAGTTATAGACGTTGGTTTTCTCTTGTAACATTGCTATAAAATAGGTGTATGCTTTTAATATCAATTGAGAAAGAAATGCTATTTCACATCTATTATCTCTTCTTAGTTTATAATATTCTAAGCTGGTATCAATTCTCTTTCTATTATAATTTTATCATGGCACTAGAGCTTAAAACGCTCTTAATGATCAAATCATTTCAAATTGTTAGATTGAACTTTAAATGAGACACCAACTTAGAACGTTGAAAAGTGGAATCATAAAATGCATCAGTAGTGTACAGCTTAGACAAAGAAGAATGAAGAAGAAAATACGAAAGAAAAAAAACGAAGAAGAAGAAGAAAAAAATTAAAGAATAAAATATGAAATTGAAAAAGCAGTGAGAGAAGACGAAAAATAACATCATAACAAGGTCATTTACAATTTGAGCTCCTCTTCGATAATCGACTTATCAAAGTTTTCGGTTTTTTTTTGTGATTTTTTCAAGCTAAACGTGTCATTACGTTTAACGTTAAAGAGTATGTTAAAAGAGTATGTTAAGAATATCAATCATCATAACATTCATGTGGTCATGATGGTTGATTTCTTATTTGGTTGTTAGAGCAAGTGATACTTGATGATTTTTTTTTCATAACATCTCTATAAAATATAAAATTGTCATTTAGGTAACATATATTAATCGCTTTTACTTTCTATTATTCGATATCGTATTATTGATACTGAAGAAAGTTTAGGACCACAATTAGATAACAAAAGATAATTTAAAATCTTCAAACATCTCATAAAAGTGTAATATCAGCTTTATTGAGAATCTCTCACATATGTATTTTATAATTGACTTTTGTTATTATTTATTATTAAATTAAACGTATATTAGACTTTATGATTTACGTTTACGAAAAATGTCTGTTCTATTTATTGTTACTAGTGGTTCTTCAAGTCGCGCGTTGCGCGATATTAAAACAACTTAAAATGGAAGATGTATTCAGTCGTCAACCAAAGGCTCAGAACATGCTACCAGTTGTGGCCGCATAGAAAAACCGATGCCACGCCTAACAACAGAGTATGATTTCATCATGGCCTTTAACATGGTAAACAAATCAACGTAACCAACCCAAAATACAACAATACATGTCAATAAGCAAACACAATATGCCATAAAGATAATATATTAATTTGATCATGGCTCAGAGTGGATATCTAGTTGCGGCTGCATGCTCAAATCGGCTGCCAAGCCGGGCAACCGAAACCATTTTTCAAATCTCATCACAGCCAAAAAAACTAAAACATCATTATTAATATCAGACATAAGACAAACAGTAGTTCCATTGAACACCCAGGTGAATCTAGTTTCGTAAAGAGTCTCAGATGATCAAACCCGCATCATCATCATTGACAACATGATAAAAAAAGTTTCAGGTGAGCCCGGGCTCAACATCATCGACATCCTGAGACAAATCCCATGATTGCATCACCAATTATAGGGCCTAACAAATACGAAAATCGTTTTAGGATTTCACCACAGCCATCACCTGAAACAAACTACAACCATCACCCGCAACAGACCCTGACCATCCACAACACCAGATCCGAAACCTAGAATGTTGATGGCCCGTCAACGATTGCTAAAGCACCACGATGACACCGGCGACAACCATCACCATCTAGTCCGGTTTCAAGCCAAGAACTATGAGATTCCATAAAACAACAGGACCAACGACAAAGGCAACGTAAACGACCGCTTGAGCCATGAAAAACCATCGCCCGCTACACCTCAACCATAAAGGGGAGGCGAAGCGGCAATAGAGCCAACGCAACAACAACCGTCGTTGTCGCCTTCGCGGTCGTCGCCTTTGCTACAGCCGGCCACCACACAAAACCCTAAAAAATCCATTGCCACCTTAAGTACGACCGACAACAAAGCAACCACCACAAGAACCGCCTTTGGTGTAGGCGATCACACTACAGTAGTGCCCGATGCATGCGGTAGCGGTGTAGGCGGTGGCGGTACCGGTGCCGGAGCCGGTGCCGCTGGTGATAAGAGAGAACACTTTATCTCTTTAAAAATGAAACGGATGGGACAACAGGGATGATAAGAGAGAACACTTTATCTCTCTAAACACATTTCGAGGGGTGCAATTTGACAAAGTGAAGAAAGTTATGTGACAAAACCATAAAGACACTCAAGATCCCTGCTTCTTTCCTTCTTCCATTAATATATAGGGTAATTGCCTGATTGTTTTTTTAGTATTCATCAATTCGTATTTCCTCTTAATTTACCATACAATATTGTGCATTTGTTGGATTTCATATATTATGCGATGACAATTATAATGATACAAAAATTACAATCAAGATCTTTGACATTTTCTTCTTGGAACAGCAAGTATTTAGCTTTAAAATTTTAAATTTTACAACAACTTTGAGATTTCTAATTTGACATGTGAATTCAGCTATTTGAGGCACCAATTGCATATAAAAATAACAATAACAATGATAATAAACAATAATAATAATAATAATAATAATAATAATAATAATAATAATAATAATAATAATAATAATAATAATAATAATAATAATAATAATAATAATAATAATAAAATCATGAAAGTATAATGTGTTATACCTTAATATTTAATAACAATTGTATGAGAACAATTTTATATCAACAACGATGACTTATGTGACAATACGATCAAGCATCACCATACTTGCATGTTGATCTTATTTTATGCCCAATAACAATATAAAAAATGTCCGAACTAAATGTTACGGAAATAATGATCGGGCATCTACTTTATGTCTTGTGTTTTATTAAGAAAAGTTAGGACTTATACTCAAACACTCCATTATGCAAGTGTTGCAACACTCCAAAAACGATGACTATTTTAACATTTTCATTCTTAGATTCCGTTTTTTATGACATTAGTGACAATAGATATCTAGAATTAAAAAATTGGTTGACATGAATATACATGAACCTTAATGTCGTATACTGATTTAGAGTTATGTTAGGAGAATAAACAAACACACAAGTATAAATCTATTAATATGCAACTGATTCTCACGAAACCTACGCTTATATTCTATCATCAACATAATAAAAGTTGGTATAACACACTTAAAAGTTTAGTATTTTCATTATTTTCTCAAAAGAAATTGCATTATGACCATCGTTCTATTATTTTGTATGATTTAACAGAGAAAGAAAAGGACATATGGGGAAACATACACATGCATAATATTTTATTTTGCCATGGAAGCAAATCACGTGTGTTAATAGATGAAAACAAAACATAGTAGATACACGCATAAAAGTCAATAAGCATTGAAGAAAAAGAGGTTTTCTAATATAAAAGTAACACCCAAATTCAATCCTAAACAGACTCGAGACGATGTAGTGGGTTATATTTAATCACTTAACCAATCAAATAATAAAAGGTGAACTAATGATATAAATATAGTTAAACCTTGTGTAATATTTGTTTTTTTTAAATACATGATTTTCACAAGTTCTTTTCTAAACAAAAATAATTAAATCAACAAAAGTTTCAGTTCATAACTAAAAAAAGTACGACAATCACTATTAATATAAGATCTTGGGGAAGTTACTCATATATGAACACATATGAAATTTATTTATCAGTATCTCTCGCCAAAAACTAATTACCTCCAACTAGGTGTGACTTCAGAAATTTTAAAGTAATCAATTTTGAAAAAATAAGAGGGTGTCGGGTCATATTTAATAGCGAAGGGACTAAAGATGGGCAAGGGAGAAAAAGTTACCCAAATATCCCTTATAAAAGAAAAGGAGCTGTCACCCTCCCTATTTATTGCATGCAAAGTTTCCCCATTCAATTTTAAAGGAAAGAAAATGTAGTTAGTGGGATAAAGTTTTGTAAAGATAAAAAGGTAAACTTTTACCTTTGGATTTATATAGATTTATGCTTGTCATTAGCATAGATGTTGTTTGCGGTAAAGGTTTAACATATAATTTAAAATCAATGTAGAGTTAAAAAGGCAGATTGTCTTTTGACTAGTAACTATAACATGTCATAGCTCACATTCTAATATATTACAAAAAAAAGTTTAATACATAAAGTAAAAAGTTACAGACTCAAGACCTCAATGTACAATTACTAAAAGCCTGGACCTTTTCACCAACTTATGTAAAGTTGGTGTCTAATTAAAGTTGCAACGGAAAGAGGTCCAACTTTATGAAAAAGGTACATTAGACAAAGCATGTGTTCAAAAGTCTTCGAAAGAAATCTGTCTTCAAGTGTTGGCTTCGGAAGATATTGGTCTTGGATTTAGAAGATTTCACACTTAGAATATTTTCTAAGGCAGAGTGTGAAACTTCCGAAGCATTCCACTTCCGTACATTTCTACATGCATGCAGGAGAGACTTTGGGTGTTTGGGTTGCATCAGCCTTATATCAAACCTTACAAACTCCCCCTAGGTTGATGCTACCAAAACACTTGAAGACTTCATCTATCAACAGTCCTTATCATGATGATAACCATCCCTTGTTTTCATAAGATGATCTCTGATGACATGCCATCTTTCTGGATTTGTAGTGTATGTCTAGGATAAGATGGGTCTTCCTGATGCTATAAGAGCTATTTGAATTGGAGTTGATGTAGCATCCTCTTGTTGCACATCCTCGGGATGTTCTGACTCATCCTAAGGTTTGGAGGTGGATGCTTCTTTCTTCTTCTTTTTTGGCTTTGGTTTAGAGGCCATCCTTTTTCTCCTTTTTGAACCTTTTAATTGAAAAGACTGGCCTACAACACCTTGTTGATCTTCTTTGTCTTTCTCAGTTGGGTCTTCCTCTTTGACTAAACCTTTTCCTCTTTTATTTTGTCTGCAAGTTTATGGTTATGCTCTCTATAACCTTGCAGTTCAGTAATGCATTTTTCACTACACAGGTTAGATTTTACCTCAAAAGGCATGGGAGATGACCATCGTTGATATGAGCCATGAGTGCATGATTTTGAAATTGAGGCTTGACTTCTTATGCATACAGGCTCCATTCACATACTCCATCTTGCATAATCACGAGAACATTTGCAGATGACTGACTGCTTCCATGAGCTTGTGTCCATGCAGGTGGAAAGATAACAGGAGAAGGAACAGTGTCCAATGGGATTATCAGCTTTGATAAAGTCAACTTCTGTTCACAGTTGAACTTTAATCTATTGAGTGTATCCTAAATTTGTGACAAATCTTATTCTGTTCTCTTTGATGATTCTCACTGTTATATCTTGAAACCAGGTTTTCAGATTAGCAATGATTGGATCATTGTTAAAGCTGCAAGGGACAGAGATGTATATAAATTAGATATGTCTCAAGTGGATCCTGCAACAGAAACAACTTGTCTCATTGCTAAAGCATC
>BJCM01086420.1:0-26278 GCA_018326385.1 Flaveria bidentis
TCATAAGCATGCAAGATATAACCTTGAAAGGTTTGGGTATCATCATATCAACATAGAACAGCCCCTATTAGGTTGTTAAAGTCCCATAAAACCTATTTTACAAGAACATAAGAAGCTTGTCATCCACATATCCGGCTCTAGATGCCAATGTTGGTTGTGTTGTTTGGAAATAACCTCAAATGTTTTGGTTCATGTTGGCCAGAACTTTAAGGTTATAAAATGGGTTCATTTTGTTCTTGAGATCTTGTATATGGATACATATTTTGGTGCATAACATAGCCTTGACCATGTGTGTTTTGGATTTGGTTGATTATGAATCACATTATTAGGGCTTTTATCCGCTGCGTTTTCATGTTTAAAATGGTTAAACAACTTTGATTTGGGTCTATCAAACCCAACATTGGTATCATATATATATATATATATATATAAATCATATATAAATTACTTATATTTAGCTACATATATAAATATAATTAAAATATAGTTAATCCAGTCTAAACGGTCCGACCACTAAACCAGTAAGGCGTCGGGTTCGACGTCTGATTCAGTTCTGGAAACATTGGTAATAAATGAAAGAAATTTAAAATTGAAGGTTTGAAGGTTATATAGAGACATAGAGTTAATACTGATGGGTCGAAAGATGTTAAGAAAAGCATAACAGATCCAGTTTGATAAAAATGGGCCTGTAGGTTTGGGCCTGAATATGCTGTCAGTACTCAGTAGCAATAGAAAAAACTGGGCCAGAGATTGTGAGATGGCATATGTCTGATGGGCCATGCGATGGGCTACGAGTTTGGTGAAAACGGTTCAGCAAGCTTGCATGTTGACCCGTAGAAAACTTTAAACTTGCTCAAGGCCTTAACTCAAGTATCCAAAAAATGAAACCTTAGCTTATTCATGTATGGTTAATGGTTAATACATCTATAAATTGATATTATGTCTCTTTAGCATATGCTCATACTTGAAGTTTTTTTATATAATATTTTGAAAGGAAAATAAATAGTGATAGATTTATGTTATTTTGTACCGATAGAAAGTTATGAATCATTAAGTTGACTATCAGCATGCATTGTAGATGACTATAATGTGATGTAAAAACATGACAATGATCAGAAGTATGAGTCAAATTGTAAATGTATAAAGCCAAGGGTCAAATTAATTACATTATGCTATGGGAAAGAAATGTCTGTTAGCAGGTGTATAGTACATTTTCTTCCTCTTTTGTTCATGCTATATATAATTTTGCTATTTATAAGTTTTATAAGATATGATAGTAATTAAACTATTAGTTTAGCCACTTGGGTAGTAGTCTAGTAGTAAGAGTAAAAATTTTTTTGAAGTAAAATCTAGGTTTGAGCCTTATAAAAAATAGTTTAAGAATAATGTCAGTTTATCGTTTAAAAAATCAATTACTTATAGACAAAAGAGCATACCTTTAAGACAATCAACATGATGAAGAAAATTACATGATATTAGTAAGAAGTGTTTATCAAAGAGTCATAGTTGTATCCGTTATTGTTTTTTATATCTATTAAACTTAAATGTTACATATTAGTATGTAACAGTAAAGCATTTACGATATAAGAAAAGTGCATATGAAAATGTTGGTTGCAATTATTTGAAAATAAATTAGTACCCATCAAAATTACAATGAAAAAAAGAGCCATGATCTATAAAATATAATTAGTAAATTCGAATGGTTTCCACTTTCTAGTACAGGAGTAGGGTCCATGATTATCACTTTTTGATCCAAAACTATCTGTCCCATGTGGCTTTAAGTTATCTCAAAATTTTATTTCTCTCTTCTTCTCAACACAATTCTTAGATTCTATATGTCCCTTGAAATTCAAAATAACAGATGAGAACAATTTGTATGGGTAGTACACTTGAGTAATCATTGGTGCAATTACTACTTTAGATAGACTTTTAAATCATTTTATTAGTTGTTTTATATTATGTGGTTAACCCTTTTTTATATGTAACCCAAATGAATATATTTATATATAAATGAACTGAAATTAACCTCTTAGCAATGGAAATCAAAACAAAAGATTTATTCCTTTCCTACTAGTTTCTCTGTATATTTTAATATTTTAGCAAAAAAAATGTATTGTAAAATTTTAAAAATAAAACATTCCTTTCAACCTTCAAGTATTGTTGTTCAAGAAAGATGGAAAATAGTACTTAAAATATGGAGATGAGAGAGAAATTGTTCAATTAATTCAGAAAAATTTAAAAGTGTATGAGAGGTAGCTATAAGCATGTGTAACAACTATTACCATGGACAAATTGACAGAGTAAAAAGCCATATCTACAATGAAGTTCAATTCCTTATTTCATGAGCAATGAAAGATTTAGAAACTCTTTTCGAGCAATGACGAATCTAGAAACTCTTATCGGTGGGATAAAAACGGGATTTAGCTAAAGAAGAAGAAAGAAAATGATGCGTGACAAGTTAAATATTTGATTAATTTAAATAAATAAAAATAAAAAGTGCTAGAAGTAGCTATACATAGGTGTATCCAAATTTCAAATGAACACATTGATAGACTAAAAGCCTATGTCTACAACAAAGTTCAACTTATACTATTATAC
The DNA here is from genome assembly GCA_018326385.1 of Flaveria bidentis. Taxonomy (NCBI): domain Eukaryota; kingdom Viridiplantae; phylum Streptophyta; class Magnoliopsida; order Asterales; family Asteraceae; genus Flaveria; species Flaveria bidentis. The sequence goes on from BJCM01086420.1 coordinate 2,599, forward strand.
TATACACATAAATAAATGATATTAAATCATAGCAAAAGTTTAAATACTACCCCATCCTAGTGAACTAAATTTTTTTTATGTCTACGGATAAAATTACGAAAACCTAAGCAAATCTATAATTACAGATGAGTTTGAGATTGAGCTCCTTTAAACTCGACTTAATATGATTTTCAAAGAGCCAAACTTGAGGAACTCATAAATGAGTCGGCAATTATATAATCCTATATATTTATGTGTGTGTATTAATGTATATCTATCAATTATACGGGGACCGCGGGGAATTTGGCAGAAAACAGAAAGGACATTATTATGTGAGGGGCTAAGGGCCTAATAGTCCAAAACAAGCCTTTAATGCATAACCTAAACAATAATAATAATAACAATATCTCTCTATCCAACTTGCCTTTTTAAAGAAAGTAGCTATTGATATAAGTAATAATTGAATATATAAATAAATACAAGAAAATAACAAAAAGTATTACAAAGTAATTATACTTTCTAATATACTCATAAAATAAATGGAAGACAAGGTAGTTCTTGGTATGAATTAAACATATTCTTAATTATATTGTTTGGAAAAGACTAATAATGATTCGAATGATTACACATTATTTAACAATAAAAATAAAGTAATAGTGATGATTGTGTATGAGTTCGTTTATACTTTATTGTATGTCATCATCATCAACTAATGTATGAGTACCTAGGTGCACAATTGTGGTGTGTCAATGTAATGAACGTTGCGTTTACCTTTAATAGTATTCTTGCTACTTAACAGTTAACGCAAACTATGACAATAAGAAAGTATGTTTCAAAATAAATTCTATGATGTTTATACGGTTGTACCAAATTTATACGGTAGAAATAAAAGCTATAAACAAATACTCGTCTTGTAACACTTCAACCTAATTACTTTAGGATTATTTCATTTATCAAGACTTAGGAGATCAATTTATCTTGTAATATCCAAAAAGTTCATATGTAAATATGATTTAAGATACATTAAATTTTGACATAGTTAGCATATAATGCGGCTTACTTGAGTATTTAATAATAAAAGACGAGTAAATAGAAAGTTAGCTTTATAGAAACACATCTATTATAGCATACTACAACAATAAGAACGGGAGTTTCAGATTCATATATCGTGTAAATGTCTGAAAAAAAATAAACTTTAGTTATAGTGGTTGTAAACGACAAATTATCAATTTATAAACTGCAGTTTAAAAATGATGATTTATGTAACATAGAATCCAAAGAAGACTATACTTCTAAAAAATGTATAAAAATGTTAAATTTTATTCAACAATATAAATGCCCTATCACCAACCAAAGTAAATGTGCTCATATGGCAAAACCACTATGGCATGGGAGGGAGATGGATAAACATACCTTTTACTTCAAAACACTTTTGAGAGCTAGAAATACAAGAATTTCCAATTAAAAAGAAGCGACATCAAAACAACAATGGAAGAAATCAAAGTCAATAATTCTTTATGGAAAAAGTCTAGATTAGGTTCAAATAAGTTGGACTGGTTTGGTGTTGATATTTGATAATATGTAATTTGTTTTCTTGTATCGCTATTGCACATATCCAACAACTTAATATGTATCGTTTTAATATTACATTCTTGTCATTGGTAAAAGACTACTAAAAAGAACATTATAGTCAATGACCTAAGGTTTTTGTGAGCTGAACGAGCTCGTATGTATAAGCTCATAAACTATGAGAAGGAATCGTGATTCTAAAGAATATTCTTGTACTATTTATATACCCATAGAAAGTCATATTTCAATAAAAAATCATGAACCAAATTTTTTTAAAAGGAAGAAAAATATAAATGCAAATGCAATTTCATATTTATAGCCTTAATCCTATATGTGGATATACAAATATACAATACACAATACACTTTTAACTATATAGACTTGGGATTTTATACTTTAACTGTGATACATAAGTGGTTTATATAATTGTTTATCTCACTCACTTAATCCCAACTCTTAAACCCATCAAACACTACATATAAGGGCATATGGTGTGATGGATGAGCAAAAATTACTACAACAAAGGCGTCATCTCACTCATGTCACTCAAGCATTCCCACACTCTTACTCACCAGTGAATGATATTATCAGCGAATGTGTGTTTAATTTAAAGTATGCGTTACATAAATTTAAACAACTAATTATCAGTACACCATCATGCTCCTTTCATGCTTGTTCGACAACTCACGCATGTCATACCCCTTTAACAAACGGGGGAGTGCCGGAGTGGTGTTTACGCTGACTCTCATGTCCCATTCATAATATGCACCGTAGGTTCTACGTGTGTTACGCGGTTCTTGTAATTCTTTACATAATTTATCACATTCATTCATGATTTCATGAATATAAACCCTTCACATCCCCCACCACTTGAACCAAGTTGCCACTTTTCTTTTGTCCCATAGCCCCTCTACACCTCACACACATTCAAAACTATATCACCTAAATCTCAATAAAGTCATAAAACAGCTTACCTCTGTCCCCCATGCTATCTTTCACAATCTTCATCTCCATATATACTAACTCACACACTCTCTAATTCTTATCGTAAGTGCCATCACATCTTATAATTCCCCAAACCCCACTGCACTTTAGTCTTTTACATTACACTTGTGTAATTATGAAGATCCAGTGTGATGTTTGTTCGAAATCGGAGGCCGTTGTGTACTGCACCGCTGATGAAGCATCCCTTTGCTCCGCCTGTGACCACCGCGTGCATCACGCTAACAAGCTCGCGAACAAACATCTTCGGTTCTCGTTGCTTCATCCGTCGTCGTGCCATGAGTCTCCGAGATGCGATATCTGTCAGGTACTGTAACAGTTTCTTCTGTCAGTATTCAAATTTACTGAAAGTGTGAAAAGGATGCATGATTTTCATCGTTGTTATCAGAATTTGAATGTATTGAAAGTTTGAAACAGATGCATGATTTTCATAGCTGTTTCAGAAGATCTGATTCTGTAAGGTTTTCGTAACAATTTCATCAATCGGAGTTTAGAATTCTTCATCTGTAACTGATTTAACATGTTGAAAGTTTGAATCCGATGCATGATTTTCATCGTTGTTTTCAGAAGATCTGATTCTGTAAGGTTTTCGTAACGATTTCATCAATCGGAATACAAAATCCATCGTCTGTTAACTAATTTCAAATCGGTTGAAAGTTTGAAACCGACGCATGATTTTCATCGTTGTTTTCAGAAGATCTGTGCAATTATCGTAGCAATTTCATCAATTTGAACTCAAAATTCTTCGACTGTAATTAATTACGAGATCTATCATAACCGATGCGTAATTCTATTACAATTTCATCAATCAAAACTCAAAACTGTCCGTAATTGAATTCAAATTAGCAATATACCGATTGTTCATCTGATTCTCTGTTTTGTGAAAATCAATCAGGAACGCAGAGCGTTTCTCTTCTGCAAAGAAGATCGTGCGATATTATGCAGAGAGTGCGACATTCCGATTCACAGAGCTAACGAACACACGAAGAACCACACTCGATTTCTACTCACCGGAGTCAAGTTATCGGCTTCCTTAACGTCTTACGATGATTCCTTTCAGCACACTCCATCATCATCGAACTCGAACGCTTCGATCGAAAGCTCGAAAGGATTCGGTGTTTCGATCGATGAAAAAAGCGGTTCGATGAACGATTTGTATTCAAATTATAGTTCAATGGATGCCGGAAGTATGTCGGAATATTTGACGGAGACGTTACCCGAGTGGCATGTGGATCAGTTCTTTGATTCTTATGGTTTTGGTAAGTTTAGTTTAGTTTTTTTTTTAAAAAAAAATAATATATTCTAAATTGGTATATTTAGTTTGATGAAAGTATGGTTTGCACCCTTTGGTTTGAGTATATTTTCATAGTAGTTTTTTTGTTAACTTTTTTATTTAATTTACGGAACTAGTAATAGTGAGAACTGTGGGAACAACATAATGGTTCTAGGATGATGCTTTTTATACCTTGCGCCTTGAACATGATGTATAAGGCTGTGTCGTAGCCAGTAACAGCTATCGTTTTAATTATATTTTATACATTATATACAAGTGTATTATATGGTTCTCGTAGTTCTTAACATATTACTGTGTAAAAAAAACACATTTCTATGCTCAAATTGGCCAAAATGCTCATATTGGCGGTGTGAAACAAGATAGATTTACAAATTCCAAGAAATTAGTTAAAGGTTTTTGTTTGTTTATTTATTTATTTTATTTCTTTTAGTTTTTGTATAACAACATAAGTTACTCGAGTTACTTAAAAATAACAATTATTTTGTAGCAATGTGTGAGAGAACATATTGCAATTTGAATCATGTATCTTACTAACTGTTATATTGTAATTTATATTTGAGAAAAACTCTAATGTTTAATGCTTGAAAATTGTTTTGTTTTATAACAATTATCGTTATTTCCTATGAATGGACAGGCGTATGACGAGCAAATTGCTACTTATGGCATATGATCCTGAGAGACATTGGCACTTTGGGGTTGTTCATGCTCACTAATCACAAGACATGTAAATTCATCATCAAGAAACCATGAGAATTTATCAAGGAGGTCAACTGTTTGATGTTTGATGAGATGGATTAAAAGAAAAACAAAAAACATAACCATAAACCAATTGTAGAATCCCACTTTTTCCCTTCTAACCTATGTTTAGGGGTTAGGTTAGAAGGGTATGCCTTTTTATGCCTCTTTTAATGCTTTTGGTTACATCTTTTTGTTGGTTTTTTTGGTTCAATTATAATCAATGAAATTAGTGTTACATAAAATATAGAATATATATCTTAGATTACAAATCTACACACATCATATTTTTACACTTGTATCTCAACTGCTACGTGAATCTACTGGAACATTAAAGCAATACTTAAAAATAATTTAATTCCATTAGATTAAAGACATAATTTTTTTATTGTTTGAATATGTAGTAATTGTTCAAGTCCCATTAATATAGAGGACAATGACCTCGGATTTGCTCTCACTTTTGTTACAAGTTCATTGTATGGTTGTAATATGCAAAATAACACACGATGATGCATGTTTGTAAAAATAACACATGATGATGCATGTTTGTTATATGCAAAATAACACACGGTGTTTGTTATGTAGTACAATCTTATAAATCATTTTAGACAAAGATAAAACATTTAAATTCAAATAACAGACGTAATCAAAAGAAAACAAACAAACGTGCATATTCTCCCTTTTCTTATCAAAGAAGTCTAGAAATAACTAAGCTTTTGATGAATACTAAAGTATCAATCTGTATTCACTTGATACACTTTTCTTAATCAACAATTTATAAAATAAAAACAAGAAATGGAGGTGACCTAAATATAGTAAAATTGAAAAGATTTAACAATAAAATTTTTCTACCAATACACAACTGTAATTGATATTTAGAAAAACTAGATCAAAAGTTCATGGTAGCTATTAAAAAAAGAAAGTCACACTCTTAAAATTAATATTGACAAAATCATGAAAATTAGTCATTTTTATGTTTGTTATATCTTTATGGTGAATAATTTCATACATATAGTCATGACATACGAGACCACATAATCATGTATCAAGTTCTAGTCACATATAATTTCTTACATCAGATGATAATATAAAAAACACATGTAACATGAAATAAAAATAAATAGATATTTATGTGACTAATAGGTCATTATGAAGCTTTTTCTATATGCAAATATCTTGCATATAATTTCTGATAGGTACGATCACAAATATCATTTACATACAAAATATTTATATATAACTTTTTTATATATATAATAAATGAAAAAGCGAAAAGGAAGACAACCCAAAAGATACGACGAAATCTAATGGTTTATGAGTCCATGACTCATGAGATCCAATATGGTAGATGGATATAAAGTTTATCATTTTCATGGTTTTGGCAAGAATGGTCCCCCAAATTAAAAGCAAGGATATTATGAAGTATGGGTTCTTCGAACTTTCAAGAAGGAAAATATTTGAATTTTGAAGGCTACCTCATAGTCAACACTTTATCCCTTTTTAATGCACTTAACACACAAACATATAATATTATAACTTTAACCTTTTCTATTGATTGTTAGAATTATAGAAACCTTGAAAATGATACATTAATGTTATTTAATATGTTCAAACAAAAACTAAAAATCAAATCTATAAAAAATCTTGAAACAACTGATACAATTTTTTATTTGTCATTTTAAAAACATGTGTTCAAATCATAAGATATAGACTCTTACAAAAAAAAATATAAGCAAATGGGGTTACAAGTACAACATGTCTAATGAACATATTTGGCTCATCATTTTTTAACATAACAAATAAATAATCATTCATAACCCATTCAATAATAAGATTTACTATACAAACAAATAAAATATAAGATATTTGTTTGAAGAAAAAGTGTCCGGACCCAGTGACTTTTAAATAAGATTTTTTTTTGTTTTCTATATATGAAAGTATTAATTAATAATTATTTTACGTCTCTACAGGACGTTTACCCTTCTCTCCACTTGGGTCCATCCATGTTTGTCGATATGTATTAACACATGAATACAAGAGTATAGGATGAGCTTGCAAATGGGGACTTGTGAAAAGACAAACGTTTAAAAGTACTTTTATATGTACACTTTTTCAAACGTATTTATTTATCTTGTTTCCATATCTTTTTCCATATATACGTTCTCTTTATGTTGTCATTGTTACAGTAGTGTTACCCATACATATATGTTCTATATGGGTAAGTGGTCATAATAAGACAAACGATAATAACAATAATAATTTGTTGTTATCCAAAGATTTGTGAAGATCTTTAACTTTTATTACAATACGTTAAAGATAAAAAGTTTTGATGAGCAATCTTGACCATTTTAAACGAGTTGTATTATGTTTAATTTTATTTCAGTTTTTGTAAAGTTTCTAATAAAATGCAGATCGAACTATACAATTTTAGTAGTAGCATACATACACAGCATGACCAATTAAAGAATGACACCTAGGATGGAACACAAAATATAAATCAGCAAGTGGATGATGTATATCCTGCAACCCATACAAATCATGAACACATAATACATTAATATTGATAAGCAAATAAAATTCAGAAAAAAGGATGATTCCAAAATTATAAGAAATAAATGTGTAAGATGGTGTATATTATTTTTGAGATACTAGCGAGTGGATCACAAGTAGAGTTGGATGGACTCGTCAATACATGAGATAAAGTATGTAGTGTTTTTATTATCGTCATCCATATATTGAAATAACTTTAGAGGTAACCCAAGTATATATTCTTGTGTTACTTGTATAACAATTCTAACAAAAAACAATGTTAAGATGACGATCATTTAAATTTTTTGAAAATTAAACGACTCTCAAAGATGTTTTTCAAATTTTAAAGGTATTTTCGTCATTCATAGGTATAAATATTTTTATTTCAATTCGTCCCAAAATATTTGTAACCAAACTTTTTTTTACAATTTTTGTCCATATTTTTATTCCAATTTGTCCCAAAATAATTGTACCCTTCCGGAAACGGATAATCATAATTTACGAAGCTTTCCCAAAATAATTGTACACTTTATACTAAAAAAACTTTATATTATTATTAAATTGTGCAAGTTTTTTAAGAGCAACCTATTTTTTTACTGAGCGGGTGTCCTATATTATAGAGTATGGTTGTAAATAGTTGTAAGTGAAAATTTATGGATTGTATCGTGTTTTCCAATATTTGGGGAAACATGATACAACCCCCATAATTTTTTTAGGAAAAATGTCATAAAATAATAACCAAGTTTTAGAAGTGTTTTAATTTAGTCACTCATGTATAATTTTCTCAAATTGAACCACTAAATGATCAAATCAAGTCATCATTAAATTTTCTTATCTCAAAAAAAGTAATGGTGAAGAAGATATGGAGGTCAAGATTTTCAATATTTAAACAAATATATTAAAAAATAAAAATAAAAAAACATGTTAATTATGAAAAAAATAAAAATAAGTATCTAAAATTTAGATCAACGTTACATATCAGTATCGAAAGATAAAAAAAATATTTTCTATTTGAAACAAAAAATATAACATGCTAAAAAAAGTTAAGACTTCTAATTTATATAATTAAAAACTGAATAACATAATTGGAACATTTTTAAAACTTGAGTTACTTAATTGGAACACTTTTGAAAGTTGGTTATTATTTTACAAAATTACTCCATTTTTTACTATTTTTGAAAGTGGTTGTTAGTGGATAAAAGAGAAAATGTAATGATAAATGTATGAAAAAATATTATTTAATTAAAAAGGTGAAAGAAAAAGTAATGATTTTAGTGTAATTATAAAGATGGGATGAACGATGGATTGTGAATGCTATAACTAAATTAGTATATCCTAATGCAATGAAGGCCTTTAGGATGAAATTGGAATTCTCTTAATCAAGACATGTATAAAATATAAGTATGTTGAAGTGAGTGTTTATTGGAGAATTATTTTGGGAAGAAAGGAGCAGTAACTTACCAAGGACACAAACAACGATTAAACTACATCAGAAACAAGAGCATTTGCATACCTTCAACAGGAGATAATTTGCAAACATCAAGATGTGAAAGCAAATATTCTATCAGCGATCTTTGTCCGGCAAATTGGACACTCAGAACACGCAATTGAGCAAGACTTACACACTGCAAACAAAAATTATATGAAGTATGTTCAACTTTGATAGATGGTAAAAGCAAATGTTTTGATAAAATTGGAGAATTTGAAGCAACTTACAACTAAAATGGCGGCAAGGAAGAAGCATTGTTGTAGATGGTGATTCGAAACACACTTTACAAACATGAGAATTTGCATCATTGTGACTGTTGTAACTAAGTTCTTTCTCCTTCATTTCTTGCAATCGAGCCTGGACGTTAGTTATGGGCGATTAAAAGAGCATAATTTCAAAATTTTAAGTTACAAGCACATTAATATGATACATCTATGGATAAAAGTAGAAATGACAACTTAACGCGCTTGATTCAAATTGGGTAAATCTAAGTTCTGTTTTACCTTAAGCAGGTCAAATGTCAGTAAAGGTAGCAATTTTAACACACTTGATTTAGTCAGGGATTTGTGTTATCTTAAACGGGTCAAATAAGTCAACAAAGTGTTGCCTGTTTAAGTTTACACTACAAAGACCCGTTGTCAACCTCCCCGCATCCCCTCCCCCTAAAAACACACACACTTGGCCACCTCAATATAAAAAGTTGGCTTAAAATAACAATATTACCTTCAAACGAGCAACAAGGTTCTCTTCATTTTGCACGTCATGAACTACCTGTTGAACATCCAAAACCTGCTTTTCTTTAACCAAATTATTGGAATCATCATTATTATCTAATCTCGGTTCAGTCACATTTTCATTTATTTCAACACATCCTTCATTATTTATATTTGATCTGTTAACCTCTTTCTTCAACTGAGCAACAAGAACCCACATGTTTGCCAAATCATTTTCCAAACCCGCTTCTTTTTTCTTCGACTCCTCAGCTTTTTCCCGGTACTCATTTTCTATACGTTCTTTTTCAGCCAATGCAGCCTCAAGATTTGCTTCCCTTTGCTTCATTGTGTGCAACTCTCTTCGTAAATCTTCAATGTCAAAGTCAAACTCATCATTGACCCTACCTGATATCCGTCCATTTCGACTTGGTTTTGAGCAGTTCCTTCCACGAGCAGCTGCCAACTCTTTTTCAAGTTTAGCATTTTGTAGTGAAAGTTTGGTGACTTCACCAGCTAAATTTTTTAGTTCAACAGCTGCAGCAGATGCTAATTCTTTTGCATAAGATGCTTCCTCAGATAGTTTCTGATTTTTTACTGATAATCCATTGTTTTTTTCTAGAATTTGAACACGTTCCAGCTTTAGTTTCTCATTTTTTACCTCCTGTTCAAAAGGTGGAAAAATACAAATTAACTAAATAACCTCACCAAATGAATCCTTTTTCTGGTCTGCATTGTTATTGTTATCATTTATCAAGGTTTTACTGTAACTATGAATCTAGAAAGCAGTTGCTATCTTACAAATATAAACATTAAAAATATTTAACTTCAAAGCAAAGGATCCAAAATATAATTAGATTATTATTAGAAATATAATTCCTACAATCGTATATGACCATATTTTTTAAAAAATGGGCAAAAAAGTTTTGTATCAACCCGATCTGTACCAAAATATCCATTATGATCAGGTAAATACAATAAAACTTACAAGCCCATTCCTAGCTTGTAACAATCACCTGAATTTGAATTTTCTTTCTTAGTTCATCAATGCATTCTTCAGATCCATGATGTCTAGATGATGACAGGGCTTTATCACTCTGCGCTGCAGCCAATTGCTGTTCAAGTAATGTAATTCTCTCTTGCAGCTCCTTATTTTCAGAACACTATAATTAACACAAAAGGTCAACATAAGGAAAGATATTTCAACAGGGTAAGTTTAACTTGTAAAAGAGGTAGTGAAATGAATTCAGATAAATTAGTTTCACCTTGTTCTGCAATTGTTCCTGGAGAATGCGATTGTCTGCTGTCTTGATCTGTGGATACAAAGAATTTGAATAAGGAAGGCTGTATAAAAACTGGATTAAAATGCTTATTACCATACTGACACAATTAAAAATGATCATTTAATATAGAGAAACCCATATACCATGTAATACACTCGAAACATAATGATATACGTTTCAGTTGCAAAAGCTGGTCTATATGTGATACAGAAAAACAAAATTGCAGCAAACTTTAGAAGCATACATACCTCAAGCTCAAAGTCCTTTTCATCACATTGTGTCATCAATCTCATCATTGTCTATTTAAGAAAAAAAAACACCAAAAAACATGTCAAATTGTTAATAAACTTGTAACTGAACACATAAAAAATAAAAGGCTTGTAAAAATCAAATGCAACAGAGACGAGACAATAACTGAAATTAGAGACTACCTGTTGCATATCAGCCAACGAAGTATTAGAAATTGAAGCTTCATTGCTTTCAATAATCTGCTTCTCTAACACCCTCATTTGCCTTCTTTTTTCTTCAATTTCTCGTTCCAAGTTTTCTATCTGTTGAAAGATGTATTCTTATAATTAGCATACAATTCTAAGATCTGTCCATCATCATAAAAGTTCAGTAAGTTCTTTCAAACCATATTTCTTCAATTCCAAGTGCCAAATCTTAAAGAGATATTTTCATAGCTTAAATCTAAAAGCATGCTCTATTAAATTTAAAATCAAGAAATACTTGTGTTTTTGAGCTCTCAGGATCATTTGCAGACTGCTCCACTAAACGTTTCATTGTACTTGAACTGAATGCTATCTCTCCTGCAAGCATTTTGACTTGCTCCACCAGAAGGTCCATCTGATCTATTGAGATTACACCCTATAGTCAAACAAAAGATTGTTCATAATAAAGATGGTATTAAGGTCTATAGATGCTATAAGCTGCAAATTTTGCAATTAATCTGTAGATGTGAAAATGATAATCCCAAATGATATATATAAAAAGAAATATGCATCGTACAATCTAGCGTCTGAACCATAACAATATGCATGGTTAGACCATCTTCGATCTATGCACTAAACAACCAAATTTGGTGTTTTTGTGAAAAATTCCTTATCCACCCAAGAAACCAAATTTGGTGCATTAAGTTTTCCATTTTACACCAATATTTGGTGTAACTGAGTGTAACACCATCAATCCAAAAATTTTATAAGTTAATCTTTAACCCTTTTAAATAATGCCTTGTTTTTATTAGGGGCAATTGAATATATCCCCCTCTAAACTTGTAAAATTACATATTTCCCCAAATAATGCTTAAAGAGCATTGCACTTGTGCATTGAAAACTTGTGTTTTGGGGAAATATGTAATTTTAAGGGTGGAGAGGGGGATATATGTAATTTCCTCTTTTTATTATATACGGTCATACCATTCTTATATATTCCAAACTTATCCAATTGTTAAAGAAATAATTTATGGCTAAAATATGACTAACAAGGAAATTAAGACATACTCTTCAGGCATACATGTCATATTGTCATTACTCATTGTTAAATACTCAACATGGATGACAATACTTTATACTAAATATATTGGAGATGAAATTTCAGAAATTTATGAATGATTTTAATTGACAGCCTTCTTAACCTATTTATAATACAAGAGAGTAATCATATTACAATTTTGATCACTTTATTAACTAATCAATCTCATTGAGATCCTTAAAGCGAACCTAGTATTGAATATAAAATTTGATTTCTATGATCTTGCATTTTCAATTTCTATTGATAAGTTTTACAATTAGTTATGTTGTTGAATATAGCAGTAAATATAAATTATAAAGGTACGCATATATATTAATATTTTCTAGAAATTAATAAATTTAACTTCATTAAAAAAACTCATTTCATTTTTTTTTAAATGATTTTTCAAAAAATATTGTAATTACTTGTTTGTTAAAACGATTTGGTGTAAAGATGTGGTGCATACATTGGAGTGAACTCAGATTTGGTTGATGCTCTTATATACAAAACAGCTTACTGCTCAAAGGCACTGTCCCGTTTTTATCACATTAAGCAACAAATTGTTTAGACTCTAAACAAACAAACAAACAAACATACCCAGTAAATCCCACTCAAGAGCAGGGTCTGGGATGGGTAGTGGTGGCGTGTCTTTCCTCTTTCTTGGGAGATAGAGAGACCGCTATTTTACATAGCCATTTTACAAAAGAGTAAAGGCTAGGTAAGAATTATTCTTAACCATGCATAAATGAAGAGTACTGAAACATACTGTTACCTGTTTTGCGCCATCACCAGAACCATTAAATAGGTCACCTGCTTGAGCTGAATCTGTGATATCGCTACCTACTGTTGATAAATTGCTAGAATTTCTTCTGTGGTTGAGTTCATGAGATATTCCTGATGGAATGTCATTTGGATTCTCACTTTGCAATAGCATAGAACCATTCTAAAACAGGCACAAAAGAGATCATAGATGAAAATGCAATCATACGGGTCAGATGGTTATATTTCAAAAGTTGGTTAAAAGTTAAACAAGTGAAAAGTGACCCAAAAATATCAAAATGCTTACAACCTCTTAAACTACTTTATTGGAAACAATATGCATATTATTATCATATTATATATACTAAGTACTTATCGAAATGAAGAAAATTCAAAAAGTGTCTGCAGTTCAATATATCCATGGAAGTGCAAATGAAAATAAAAATTGTTCAGAAATTTGCATAAAACCAGGCTTCACAGTGTCAGAAAAGGTTAACCAGCTAAAATTTAAGTGATTCGTCTTCCATACCAGGGGATCAATGTCAGAATCACCATGAGATGTGACACACTAAACAAGACAGATTTACATGTAAGTAAGTTCTAATTATTCTTGATTAGTAATTTAATAATATTTGTTGTAATCACATTTAGTATGTTAATTGTTTATTGCGTTAAGAAAAAAGTGACAAAAAAATGTTTGAATGCCAGCCTATCCTGTTCTGATCCGAACCTGTTACCCAACCCTTAGAATCTGTCAATTTCTAAGTGCTACATAAATACATGGAAAGCACAAATGGAACTAAGTCCAGATATTTGCATAAAACTAGGTTTAAGAGTGACAAAAAGTTCACCAGATAAAACTAAATCAACTGTGTCTTATAACCAAAATGCCAATCATCTCACAACCACCTTGAGATGCTACACCAGCAAAACAAATATGCAGCTATTGAAGTTCTAAACACCATAAAATCTAAAGAGATGGAGTTGCTTGATAAAACTTTGTATAATTATGAAACTTACATCATCCTCGTTGGCAGATAAACTCCTCTGATGAGCAGATACATCTGTTAATCCAGGGATTGTATTTTTTGAGGAAACAAGTATTAGCTTAGTGAGCCTTTGAATTCTACTCATTAGAGCTGCCTTAGCTTCTTCCTCTTCCTCCAACCGTGATTGCATCTTTACTTGACCCTCTTCTAACTATTAAAAGTATAGCAGTTAATAAATATAAAATGTAATACTGTTGAAATGAAACTTGCCTGCTACCATTCCTCAAACCTACAGAACCCACTACAGAGTATAAAGTAATCAAACAAAAACATGCCAGAATATTGTAAAATCACAAAAAACACCCTTTTTCACATCAGACGTTGACTTTTGATAGGTTATACAAGGTGTTTTTGGCTTTTTGAAATTGTAAAGGTGTTTTGTCACCCATTTTTATCTAGAATTGGTATAAACAAAACTGGATACACACTTGGGATGCCAATAAAGTAATTTGTTTTATAGGTGTCCCTAATGAGAAAGGTTGAATATTTTTTTAATAGAACAATACAAGGATAATTTGGTGTTTTAAAAGCTCATAAGGGTATTTTGCCACCCGTCATGTTTTTAGCCAGAATACAATAATCAAAACTGGATACATACTTGTATGTAGTAGTTTCAATAACCCTTGCTTTAAAAAAATAAGAACATAGGTGGTCCCACATACCTTATCTCAAAAGTAAAAACGGTACCTTTTGTTTTAAACACATTATCTCCTCAGGATTAACACCTACAAGCATCCCACTTCTTAGTTGATCAAGCTCTTGTTTGAGAACTGATATTTCTCTTTGATACTTCTTAATCAGAGACTTCTCATCTATAATCTGGACGATGAATGTTTCAATAGCATATTACAGTTAGTTAAGAATTATTGTTTGTTAAAATTTCTGTGAAAGATATAGAATACTAGCTTCATAACAGACCTTGTTCCGTGAAGCATAGATTTCAACACGCTTTGCCCTACTTGCAAATTTTAATGTATTGTGTGTCTCCTCCATATTACTAGAAGCTGGAGTTATCGTGCAGATGAGCTGGTAGGAAACAAAGTGAAACAAAAAGCATAGAAAATGCAAGTGATTTTTATCAAATAACCTGTTTATTTAACTAAATATTCCTCACTTATAGCATTCTAATTTCATCATACTCACTGAAACATGTCCATGGCCACTCAATGAAGACTGTAGTAGGCGCGTAAGCTTAGAATCTCTATATGGAACATGAGATGCCTTCCCCTCACTAAGCTTTCCGATTACCTGCAAGTCCGGTTGAAACAAATTCCCAAAAAATTCATATACCTGGATATAACTATCAAGAACTGAAGTAAAAAATATGTCTTGGACAGATATACGATGACATTATAACATTTTAAACGATGCCATTGTCTCTAAAAGAGTTGATATTTATGCATATTAACTTTCCAGCAACATTAGAAATATAGCACCTTACAGTTCCAAGGGTTAGAAGACTTTTGTTTATGTAAGATCCTTCTTTCCTCCTAAGCCCAGTTGTTTCAGTTTTTGAGCTCTCTGATCCAGCAAGATCAATTAGATTCTAGAGAACATAAAATTATATAAGTTAATGATAAACCAGCTAGAAACTCATGTTAAGTATACCAAAAATCAAATGGACATACAAGTTGAGAAAAGACCACTCCATCATACTCATCACCATGAGCACTGCTTTCAATCATCTGTCCATTAAATATATTTTAGAGATAATTTTGTAAATGGTTGTAAAAATCAACAGAGCAGGTAACTTGCTAACAGAAAATCAAAACCAATGTCAGTAACTAGAAAATTAAAGCGCTATTCAACTACATAGTCACATACTATAATGTAATATTTCATTTAAATAAAACTCCTAAACACTGTCAATAACTTATGAACAGAAACAAATGAAATAGAGAATAGATCATTAGGCCTTTCACCTACCAAACCAACTAAATTCTTGCAAACCACTAACATTTAATTTAGTTATGGATGTAAAGTTAAGAGTGTTTGTCGAGTAGAGGTGATTCAGCTTGTCCTTGTTATTCGAATTGGCTGAACGAGTATATGCGTCAAAAGTCATATGACTAGTATTCAAATGCTTACAGGTTACAACGACCTAGTTCAGTTTATTTGAATACAAAATTTAAGTTATATTTATAGATTAATTATTTATACAAAATTTAGTTTATAAACATTATTATTTAAGTTATATTTATAGATTAATTATTTATACAAAATTTATAAAAAAGGCAAAAATATGTTGGTGGATTGACCCGACCCAACTTGGTTTAATTATTAGCACATGAAACTACCCATTTTGACCCATTAACCACCAACCTCGTTTGTTGGTGGTTCGACCCAACCCAACCTGGTTTGATTAGCATTATTAAGTCGAGAGTAATCAGAATATCATTAGTCAATGCTGGAAGTAAAGAATTTATAACCAACATAAAAGAAAACATATGAGCATCTGAATATAAACAATACAGGAAGAACAAATGCAAGTCTACACAGAGTTGATGAGCAACTATAAGCAATATGTTATTACATACCAAAGTAAATATCGTGTGACTACGGCTACTAAGAAGATTATAATTATTTGAACCCACATGACGATGCTCTGCAATAGAAAGTAGTAAACCAAAGATGAAGATTATATAAAGCCATAAACACATATATGCAACAACTGTACTTGTACAGTCAGAATGTCATATAACAGTACCTTCGCCAGCAGCGATAAAAGAAAGTGCATGCCCAGGAGACAAGACAACTTCTTCCTTTATACCCTCAACATATGTACCCTATGAAGGAATAGTTTGCATGATCATACAGTCACGTAAACATGTTTATATACAAAGCTAGGCCCACTAAACAAGATGGAATGATGTTTAAAACTATTCAATTTCAAATACTAAATTGTTACTTTCTACAAAGATACAAGCACCAACGATTATGTAAAATTATGTCTCAAACTCCCATTTGATGTAATGGTGAGCAATGTTATGAAAACATTAAACGAAGCTAGACAAACAAGTGACCTTTAGAACTGAATCACCTAAACAAGTAAAGACAATTAAACACAAGATTAAGCAAAACTATTTCTAGGTTACCTGAACATATGATAAAAGAATTAAGATTAGTACTTATTCAAATTTTTAGTGTGACAAATCCCTAAAAATGCTATGAATTCTCTCCGGTTTGAGAAAATTGACTGATTATAACAAGTTAAAAGCTGATTGATTCTACTTAGTTTTTCTGAACACCTTATTAAACAACCAGTTGTTAGCCTAACAATAGCAGGACGTACTAGGGAAATTATGCGGCACTAATAAGTTGAAGTGCTTAGTGAGTGCTTAACCTCTGCCCCAAAAGCATTCTAAAGATGTATCTTTAAAACATTGATGCTGAGTGAATGAACTATGAATTATAACAAAAGGAGTTCAAACGGATAACATGTGCTAAATAAAGAGGCACAAAAATATGAAATCAAACTTCAAGCGAGTGCACAAACCTGTGCATCTTCTCGAACACGCAGATTTTGTCCGGTTGGATCAAGCAAATCATTGATCACCTGGTAAAAGAAGCATAGGATACTAAACCAGTCTATTCAATAAACTTCACAAAAAGCACAATACAAGACAACAAAGAAAATGATCACAATACTGGCAGTGTGAAGTGAAATATGTGTACTGTATTTGCATGTTGATAGGTTAAAGCAGCCATCTAAGTGAAAATGATTGCAATACCTCATTGTAGATCTCAAGATATGACACACGCAACAGGAACTCCCTTCCTGGAGTCTGCATTTGAAAACAAACAGTTCATTACTCGTAAACTGTGCTCCTTAATTTTCAGTAATAAACCACTTGTTGCACAACTACATACAAATATTAGATGCACATGTATATATAAACACTGAACCAAAGGTATAACATATGAAAGTATGCAATTGTCATGCTTTCAGATCTTGTAGATACAGTCTTCAGGAACACCTACATCCTGAATAATACTGAAAACATCCTTTATAGCCAACGGAATTATTCCAGGAGAAAGGTGATCACCCTGTGAAATAATTGAGAAAGAGTATCAAACAAAATGCACACACATAAATAGAGAAACAAATCCCAACTTATAGTTTGAATAAAGTGCATGAATCATAAGGAATTCTTTATGAAGTCAGAATAGAGGCTTCACATTTCCTTGTCTAAAATCAAAGTAGTGTTTCCTTTTTTAATTCAGGACAGAGCTGGTAATATGTATTCCAACGAGATCAACCAAACAAATGAGAATCAATCTTATCAAGGAAATAGGAAAGTATCTAATCAGCTATCTGCTGAACAAATAGACCAATCCCCAGTCCCCACTGATTTTATTTTTAGTTGGTGCCATGGACGGCTCCTTTGCTAGCTCTGAACTAATGGAGCATACAGAACGCAACTACAGGGATATTGCCATCAACACTAAGCTTCGTTAGTAGTTATAAAAGTATAAGTTGCATACTTGTGCTTATTTACTCATATGAGCAGCAGCAACACAATTTTACTGGCTACAATAAGAGTATATTGTGCCTTTACTATCCAAGAGGGCAAGAGGCCCAGATCGCCTATAACCACGTACTATTCACATCAAGAATGTAGACTTTCAAAGAACTGTGTTCTTGCTTACCTTCCCTCTTCAGATGCAAATATTCAATATGGAACTTCAAAAATCATTCAACACTAACTACTTCATAGGAATAGAAACTTCTCTTACATGCATTGTATGTGTCTTCCCACTGCTCGTAACACCATAAGCAAAGACGGTACCTGCATCAACAGTCTTACATTAGCTAATCAGAATAGTTAACAAACAATCAGAACATAAGTGCAATTGAATTGTTTAATTTGATCTACTTTTACAGCACCATTTACTCCTTCCATAGCAGTCTTTACAACAGGCCGAGCCGCTACTTCATACACTTCCTGTGTGACAGCAGATGGTCCAAATATTCTATCTGTAGTGTCATCACATACATGATTGACAGTATCAGATATGGTACTTTTGATTCCTTTATTAATTATGCATAAAGCCAAATTTTGTACCAAATGCATAGGAAGTTGCAGGATTATACTCGTTGCGCACGACCTTGTCTCCATCCACGTACCAAGCAATCTCATCTCCTCTCTGATACTCACGTTCACTAAAATGTCAACATATCAGACAAATATTACCAACATTATTCCCTCAAAACCCTAACCAGCCAAAAATCAACTCTATGCACATATCTAAAACCAATTCAATTCAAATTCCTGAATACATCAACTCACCTTAAAGGCCTAAACCGAACCGTCACCGAAATGCTATCACCACCTCCTGATCTCGACATACAATCAACCGGTTCTCCAATAAGCTCGTCAGATAACGCAAAACCGACCGGCGACCGGCCTCCGTAACCTCCTTTGCCGTACATCGAATCAGACGTAACCGAACCTGCAGTGAATGATCTAGAACCGTTACCGTTACCGGATGAACCGTAGAATGTCGTTGCTGAAGATGAACACGATCGATGAATGAGCTGCTTATAAGATGATGATAATGATGATGATGATGATGAACATGGAGAAAACGGACTCGATGACTTCCGATGGTAGAATGGTGAACCGTTTTTTCTTCTTGATGAAGAAGATGTCATTTAGTGATTCAGCTTGTGATTGAAGTAACCGATAGGAATCAACTAGAAATCAAGTGATGTAGTGAAAGTGTGTGTGTGAGGGAGACAGATGGAGACAATTGTCAGAAACTCACATGGTGATTGTAGTAAAGTGAAGGACGTTGTTTGCAGTGTAAGTGATTGAGAAGGTGTTGTATAGAGAGAATGTGAGTGTGTGTCTATATTCTATACGTATAGAGAGAGAAAGTGTGTGTGTGAGAGAGAGTATGAGTGAGTGTGTGTGTGTGTGTGTGTGTGTGTTTCTTCTTCGTTAAGATATTAATGGAGGGAGTTGCAGGTGAACGACTTTGAGGAAGGTGGGGAGGGAGAACGATGGAAGGATTTCTTTTTTATATTTTTTTAAAAAGGTTTTTGAATTTTAATAATCCTAACTTTTATTTATTGATTAGGATTAATCCGAACTCAGTAAATATTTACATTCACTTTTACGTATAAATTTATTTTCTTTCAACGATCTCTTACTAATTAAGAGTTAATACTCGTTAGTTTTTTTTGATGAAATGAGCCTAACTTTGAGTGATTTTTCAACTCAAACACCGTCTTTTATCACTTGTGTTTGTTTTTCAGTGTCTAATCTCTATCATCATTTGAAATTACCTCCAACGAGTTCGGTGATTCAAATCAGGATGTGGAGATTGATGGGTTCTTGAGTGCGTAAGTTTTAAATTCACGGCCCTAATGATAGATTTTAACTTTCTGTTTAGTGTTTTAGCCATAAAAACAGTTCATGCTATAAAAAACTATTGAGTTTAATTTTCAGTTAGCAAGGTATCGTTAAAAGAAAATAAACTCGATGTTAAAAGTATATATACACATTTACTGAGTTGGGATTAATACGGATTAATAAATAAAAGTTGTGATTATTAAAATCTAATAACCATATACATGATTAAGTGTTCATTCAATAAAATGTTTGAACTATTAAAAATTAATATATCGTTTAACTATTTAAAAATAAATATCTACCCAATTTAATTAATAGATACCAACAATTCAAAGACAAATGTATCAACCATTCAAAGATTTACTCATGAAACAAACATGTTGTGCCATTTAATATTAAATCATTCAAACATCTGAAACAAACAAACTCTTTACTTTTTAAAATTGTTGTACTTGTGCTAAGAAGATTGAAATGTATACATCTTTTCTCAAGGAATACACTAGTTTACCGTCTCCCTTTAAAAATAACGTAATCTCTTTATTAGATAGGTGATTTAAGCAAAATTTGTAATAACTAACTAGATAAATAAAATATATACTAAAATTAAAAACAAAATTCATGTCATAACTTATTTACAAGTGTGCTTTATATATAAAAACATATATTATCATAATTTTAATATGAATCAAGTTATTTTAGTTTGTTGAAAATATAACCTCTAATTCCAACGTCTAGATGTGCATTGGATATACTATCCATGTTTAGATTTTAAGATTCCAGACATTAATAGACTGTTGTTTTAACAATACAGTTAAAATAATAATCTTATTGCATTTGTATAATATATATAATTGATGACAAATGTATTTGATAAGGCGGCATCATATGTGACCCTTCAACCAACATGATCATGTTAAAATGATAAGACCACCTCTGATGGAGATGCACCATCCACGGGTGCCTAACGTTCTTTATGAGAGTTGATATAACGTAAGATGTGTGTCTAAACATTTACCGGTTGGAAATGCCATCAAGATGTTTCACATTTGTCTTATTTCTAACTTGATATCATAATAGCAACTTATTTAGATTTAGAGTTAAGTTTGGTTTTGTTCACCTGGGTGTTACAAAAATAACAATTTTCCTCCAAAATATTAAAAATATCAATTTACCTTCAAAACTTTCTAAGTTGTTTCAATTTCAATCCAAATGTTTAATAAGTTGTTTTAACTTGATCAAATATAATAAAACTTTTGGAGTAAAAATAAAATAACTTATAAAACTTTCAAAGATAAGTTGATGTTTTTAAACTTTTAAAGAAAAATTGATATATTTATCAAACCTTAAAGAGCAAATTTAAAATTAAATCCTTAAATTTAAATCCATGTAGTTTGAACAAAGACTAACGATATTTATATTCCATAAATACTAGGACCCAACTCCCGAACATAATGTTTGTGAAATATATAAGTTTGGTAATCTAATGCATATACTATGTACATAAATAGTAGTCATGTCATGTGGGGGAAATTTTAACATGAAAATGACGTGGGCAATAATATTAATTTCAAAAGGTTGCGTAAAATGAGCGGGAATAATAGTGGAAAAAGGGTGAGCAAATTAAGGGTTAGTTATCCAATCATCCTCTCATCCCCTTATTAGACAACGTTGGTCTAACGCTCCCATGAGTG
This sequence comes from Flaveria bidentis, assembly GCA_018326385.1. Taxonomy (NCBI): domain Eukaryota; kingdom Viridiplantae; phylum Streptophyta; class Magnoliopsida; order Asterales; family Asteraceae; genus Flaveria; species Flaveria bidentis. Next base: position 24,556 of record BJCM01086420.1, read on the forward strand.
CATTTTGTTGTAAAAGGATTTTTATATTTATTAAAAGAATGTAATGGTGCTTCATCTAATCAAATATTCTAAAAAAATATATCATTCATGTTTGTAACTTTAAAACCATTGTTATGTTATTAATATAACTAGTGTTTTTTCCCGCGTTTTGCGCGCAAAAGTTTTGTGGATCTCCCTATCTTACATTACGTGGCTTTGTTCATTTAACTCAGCTCATCAGAAACCACAAAAGTAAATACTGATGTTGGTTTGTCGATAATTACTATACTTATTATAACCCTACAATATATAAAATTCACCAATGTTTGTTGCCAAAAAAATTTTATAATCCAAAAATAAAAACACAAAACTTTGGTGTAACACCTCACTTACACCACCAAAATACCAATTCACCGATTCACCTATGATGCCAAATACACAAAACATAAGCCTTTGTGGTAAAAAAAATCAATAAACACAACTTTATTGTAGCACCCAATTGCGTTTTAATATAGATATATAATTACACATGATTTAAGCAGCTAATTTAATAATAATAATAAAGACCGGACGTGATACATATAAAACAAATTTTGAAAAAAAGAATTATGAAGAGTGTATAAAGATATTCATATAATATATAAAAATAATAACATGTAATGAAGATTGAAATAGAGACAGTTAAAAGCTATCTTACGAATCACATGAAAGCAATAAACTTAATTGTTTCTAATCATCCAGTTATAATTATTTTTTGAAAAATAAAAAGATTATTGAATTTTAATAATTTCAACTTTTACTTGTCGGTCGAGAATAATCTCAAATCAACAAATGTTTAAGGACACTCCCATCTTTAAATTTACTTTCCTTCAACGATCCTTTACTAACCGAGAGTTAACACCCATTAGTTTTTTGAGTCGCAAGAAAAAATTAACGATGTTAATTCTCAATTAGTAAGAAATTATTGCAAGAAAATAAACTCAAAGTAATGAGTGTCTCTATACATTTTCTAAATTGAAATTAATTTAGATGCATAGATTAATATCGTATTATGAAGGTTACGTTTACTTTGATGGGTGGGTTTGAAGGGAAACCTTCATTTTTGGGTATCATAACTAATTTTAAAACCAAACACTTTTCATCACTTTCATTCCTATTCTTTATGTTGCGTATGTTTTTGGGTCAATAAAGAAAACCCAACAAATACCCATTTGTATGGCCCATTATCATTAACCCACTAGAGTTATGATAGAATAAAAGTGCAGGGATTATAATTAGAATAATAATCAATACACACAAAGTTGAATACAAGGGTTTGAAAGAGTTTTGAGGAGAAAAAAGAATTCCCGTCACTTTCTGCACAGTCTCGAAGATCTGTCTTTTCCCGGAGATTGAACGGTTGGATCATCGTGAAATTTGGACAGAAGCTTAACAACACCTGGGCGTCGATATCCAATGGTTGGTTTCGTTAAATCAGGTCTGGAAGTCAGGTTTTACAGCCTCTGTTCGCATCTGCAGATTTGGTGATATCTCTTCTTCTTCTTTGTCATTGATTGCATATATTTGATGTTACTTGCTTACAAGTGTATGATGATTGTTGTATACCTCTAGTGTATCTAGAGAGGACCTTGTAATGCTCTTTATTTTGGTGATAGTGGATTTGAAGTGGCTCTAGTAGTCCCGTGGTTTTTACTCTCGTCTTGAGAGGTTTTCCACGCTAAAATTGTTGTCTCCTTGTTGTTTT
>BJCM01086425.1:0-13264 GCA_018326385.1 Flaveria bidentis
TTAAGTCTGAAAACAGCTGAAGACAAACAGCTGAAGACTAAGTCTGCAAACAGCTGAAGACTAAGTCTGCAAACAGCTGAAGACTTAAGTCTGAAAACAGCTGAAGACAAACAGCTGAAGACAGTCTGCAAACAGCTGAAGACTTGAGTCCGAAAACAACAGCTGAAGACAACAGCGGTTGTCACAACAGCTGAAGTTCGCTGAAGGACTTTGGTTGCTTCAGCCTTCATAATTCTTTACAGGGAGTGTTTGGTTGGAAGAATGGAATGGAATGGAATGAAATTGAGAAACTAATATAATTTTTAAGTAAAATTATGTTTGAGTGGGTAATGAAATGTAAACCTAAGGGAATGTTTCACCTCAATTCACTTGGTTGTGGGATTTCAAAATCCTTCCACCTAGAGAGGGAATTTGAAATCCAACAACCAAAGGAATTTGAAATCCAACAACCAAAGGAATTTGAGATGAAACATTCCTTTGGGTTTACATTTCATTACCCACTCAAACATAATTTTACTTAAAAATTATAATAGTTTCTCAATTCTATTTCATTCCATTCCATTCTTCAAACCAAACGCTCTCTTAGGATCTTAAAAAATTCCAATTCTAATTCTAATTCCCGTGAACCAAACACCCCCGAAACTTATAACTTGCACCAAACCTTCTTGTACTATGCTATTTGCAAACCCCAAGATAACTTAGGGTCTAAAGTGTAAACACTAGCACTACTCTTTCAGGCAAACTTTTAAGGGGGCTTTCATCATGCCCTCACCAAAACTCCATTCAATCGGTGCCCTACAACAACAACACTCACACACTCTTCTCTCTGCAAATTCATCAACAACACTACTGGTAACCAAACACGAACAAAATCACTCTTCAATTCCAACAATGATCGTTTCTCCTTTGTTTTCAGTGGTTTCGACGCTCTTTTCGCCAAGTTTTATGGTTAATCGTACTTGTTTGTGCGATAATCGGTTATTGCTGTGTGTTTTGGCGTAATCGCTTTGTACATTGTTTGATTGGAGTTTGTTTTTGTATCATCGGAGCTAGGGGTTTGAGTTTTTGGGTGATTTGAGGGTTTTGGGGTTTAAATTAGGTTTAATGTGTTTGTGACAAACACTAGGTTGTGAATTTGTACTAGCATACAAATTGGTCCTTTGTCTTTTTTGTTCTTGAAAGTCTCACTCTTGAGTAATGTGGATCTGTTTGAAGATCAAATTAGCTTCGTTGATAGGTAGGAGACGATACTAAAAGTGTATGTTTTTGTTGTTATTATTTGGAAACTTGTGGTTTGAGTTTGACGAGCAAGATGTGTTGCATGCTTGTTAAAGTCTGTCGAACTGTCAAGTTTAGCTGATTCTTACTTTTATGATTTTATTTTCTTGAAGCTTCAGCTTTATGGGTGGGGCTAAATTTATCTACAAGGGGATTTAGTTAGTAAGGGGATTGTTACTAAGGATACCTCTTGGAACTAAGGGATTGTATAATAGAGGTAAATTAGATGCTCATTTTTAATAATGTGTTGATAAAGAGTGCCTTGATAGGTTTGGATTGTTTATAACATGGAGATATATATTGAATAGTTGATTTCACTAGGAATCTAAGAATATATGCTAGAATAAATGTGATGGTTCATACCATGATAACAGTGACAAAATTGTGATCTAGTAAGTCCATCCAGTGTAGTACTAGTTGCATAAGGGAGTTATGTTGAATGGTTTATAGTTTGTGGTGTTTGTATGGCTAAATTATACTGTAGTTGGCCGTATTTTCTTGCTCTACAATTTTTTTTTGATTACCCTGCTCCTCACAAGTGTAATGCATTTTTACAGGTGTAATAAGATAATCTGAGCTTGCTGTACAAAACCCTGCTAATTTGATAATGGCTCCCAATCCTAGGGTTGCAAAAGCTTTTCGTGCAATGAGGGAGCTTGGGATTCCAGAAGAGAAAACAAAACCAGTTTTAAAGAATCTATTAAAAATCTATGATAAAAACTGGGAACTTATCGAAACAGAAAATTATAGAGCGCTTGCAGATGCTATATTTGACAGCGAGGAGGCGGAGGTATGCTATGTGTTTCTTTCTTTCTTTTTTGCATCAGCAGCATTTTTGGTATCATTATATATATTTTTAAGCATCTCTGTTATTCATATCACTGACTGGTATTATATTTTAGGCAGCAGAACAGAAGAAAGTGCATGATAATGTTGAAGCTGAAGTAAGTAGATATTACCCATGCCAAACTGATTTTGTTGCCCTTGTGTTTGTTGTAGAGGTTGCGAAATTGGCTGTTTGTACAGGTTGGATGACACGTAAAAGACAGTTCGGGTTGAGTTGATTCTCACCGGCTCACCCATATTTTGCCCACTGTTAAAACTTATATGAAAAATGAATGTGTTTACGGTGAGTACAAGATAATATTATCACAATAATATTCTAAATTTTTGAACAAAAACAATCTGGGAGTTGTTAGTGTTATAAGTAGATTTTGTACTAATGTCATAACTCATTTAATATAACATCTTTCTTAGCCAGATGTTTTGATTTGGTCTGTTTAATCCATTTGAGATAACACATCTCATATCTATCTATTCGTAAGTAAATGGGTCTGAATTGACACCTTTAGCTTGTGACATGCACATCTAACATTGCATTCCTTTCTTTCTGATTGATGACATCTTTCAGGCATCAGAACAGAAAAAGAAACTTGAGCAAGCTGAAGTATGTAATTTCATCAATTCATGATTGTAATGACCTTGATATATGCTTAATTGCTTCTGATTTTTTTTTGTCACTATTTTTAATCTGCAGAGAATGAAGGTTATTGAAGAAGAAACACAAATTCCAGAAGAACCAGAACGCCCATTAAAGCGGTTAAGGCTAAGGCACCAAGATGGATCATCTTGTACCACCTCAACCCCCAATTCACATGGAACACCACTGAAAAAACCAAAATTGGAAATTGATGATCTACCTATTGCTATACCCAAGTCTCAGTCACGGGCTCAAAGTGCAACAAGGGAGCCTGTTTCAGCTTCACCCCAACCACAAGCTAGAAACAAGGGGAAACAGCCTGTTTTAGCCGACACTCCACCAGATGCCACAAATGTATCTGGGTCTGATTTGAGTTTACGTTTAAGGCATCTTAGAAGCAAAGGGAAAGAACCGATGCCACCTCAAACAGGTTCTCAAGAGTTGAGATCGCTTTCTGATAGGCCATCCCATGGTGTGCGGATTAAGGAGCCAAAATCCAAACAAGTTGCTCTTCCGTTAATAAAACCCAAAGACGAGCCCCTTACAGATGATACACCACCTCTTCCAGTACCTCTTTCAGTGATGAGGCCGGGTACTTCTTATTTCTTTTTGCTGACTGGCCTGACTTGTTAGTGTGAGGTTAGTGGTGGCAAAATGGCTGGATTGGGACAGTTGGGTAACAGATCAGAATGGGTTTAATGCATTACACACACTTTTGGACAACTTTTGATTTTTTTTCCATTTTAGCTACATTGTTTTTCAATATTACCTTGCCCCATTTTAAGTTTCTAACTAAATGGGTCAAAAACTGGCAACCTGGTAACGTGTATGTATGATGTGTTACTATGATAGTATGATCTCAGCTATGTCTATGATCATGCTGGCTAATTCATTACGTTAACGCCTTTAACTGATTGGTCTGCTAGCTTATGTGCTAGTAGTTTTTGATTTCTTAATTGGTCTGAAGTGAGCATGTATTTCAAAAAACTTATAGTTTAGCATGTTTATATGTATTACACAGTTTCTTTAGTATTTACGTAGGTATTTGTTTTCTTGAAACTTAACAGAACCAATGACAAAAGGAGATTCTTCAACTGAAAACTTGTCCACAGAACCTAATAAAGATTCAGTCAGCAATATTCCAGCTTCATCAAATGAAATAAGTGGACATGAACTTGCAGTGGTTCCAGATGAATCAACTGCAACAATAGATATTGCATCCTCATCATATGGGGAGATCAAGATTTCTTTAACCTGCAACTCTACCCAAAACCCTAATATATCCATCACAAATGTTGATACTTTATTAAAAAGAATGGAAGATAGGTGTCTAAAATCTTACAAAGCCTTGGACCCAAATTTCTCCGTGAAGAAACTCATGAAAGATATGTGTGATTCCCTTTTGGATACTGAGCCTGAACCCCATATTATACCACCCGCTGAGGTGTTGACGAAAGTTGCAGCTGATACTGCAAATAATGGCTCGGTGCCTACCACCAAGGGTTGTGTTGGTAATGAAGCTGAGGATGCTTGTGAAAATGGGTTTCAGGATACCGAGCCACAAAGTTTGGTGGATGTCCCAAATAATCAGTTAACTGCTGATGGCATAAGGTCTCTTCATGATATTAATGATATAGCTAAAGGACAAGAATCAGTGATAATATCGTTGGTCAACGAAGTCAACACAGAGTGTCCTCCGGCATTTCATTACATTCCTGGAAATGCGGTCTTCCAAAATGCTTATATTAACTTTTCACTTGCTCGAATTGGGGATGACAATTGTTGTTCTACTTGTTTTGGGGATTGTTTGACATCAGCAACTGCTTGTGGTTGTGCGCTGCAATCCGGAGGTGAATTCGCATATACAAAAGAGGGTCTTGTTAAAGAGGAGCTTGTAGATGAGTGTATAAAAATGAATCGGGACCCGCAAAAACATTGTTTGTTTTATTGCAAGGAATGTCCTCTAGAAAGATCTAAAAATGAGGAAATTGTTGAGTCATGCAAAGGGCATTCAGTTAGGAGTTTTATTAAGGAATGTTGGTTGAAGTGTGGCTGTAATAAACAGTGTGGCAATCGAGTAGTACAACGTGGTATTCAACATAAATTGCAGGTAAAGCATTATTTGTTATAATTGAAGTTATACTTGATCTTGTAATCACTGCTTTGATTAATGAATCCTTGTTTTGGGTTGGGTGGAGAAACCTGTTCATAGCTAGAGGTGGCAAGCTGGGTGGGCCTGAAGGGTTGGGTAATGGTCAAGTGAATACTTTTTAGAAACAAGTTGGGTTGGATTGTCATGAAACAGTGTTTTTTGTCTATTCCTGCTAATAATTAGTGTTTCAAATAATATTTCAGTTATTAGGTTTTTCTGTAGAAATTAGTTTACTAGGTTTTATGTACACTATGGGTTATTTTTGATCTGTCTTATTACCCTTTCTACCCATTTGACCCATAACCCTTCTAGCTAATTAATTTGGTTTACATGTTTGACTTGTTCGAGATAAAACATAACCCGAATCGACCAATTTATAAGTGGGTTGAAATGGCCACTATTGAAGGCTTCTGCTTATGTTTTTTAGCATAATATCTATAAGATGTATGTTGCAAAATGTACTTGATCTTATCACTCCTTTCATTATTGGATTTTTGTTTCAGGTTGGGTTGGGGCTGAGAAATATGTTTGTAACTAAAGATGGAAAATTGGATGGGTTGGGTAACGATTGGAAACAAGCATGTGTTTTAAACAGGTCATGTGGGGTTGACCTGAAACATTTTTTTGCCTATTTCTTTATTAATTATCAGTGTGTCAAATATTTTGTATGCTAGTTATATAATTTTATAAAAATTGCTTTTATATTTTGTAATAAAAATAAGCTTTGGATGGGTTTCAATCTGTTCAACCCATTTAAGTCACTGGACCTGTTTCTCTTTTATAGCTAAAATGTAACCTATTCTGCCAGTTCTTTTAATTAACAGGTTGAATCAGCCACCCTTAAATGCATCCATTCTTTTAGCATAATGCTTATAACTTTTTTTTTTGGTATTGCTTCCCTCCTAGGTGTTCATGACACCAGGAGGAAAAGGGTGGGGCTTGCGTACCCTTGAGGACTTGCCTAAAGGTGCATTTGTTTGCGAATATGTGGGAGAAGTGTTGACGAATGCAGAATTGTATGAACGAGTTTCAAAAAGTTCAAACAAAGATGAGCATGCTTATCCAGTACTGCTTGACGCTGATTGGGGTGCAGAGAGTGAATTAAAAGATGAAGAAGCCCTTTGTTTGGATGCCACTTATTATGGAAATGTGGCTAGATTCATTAATCATAGGTAAAATGGTACATGTTGATTTTAAGAGTCTTGTTTATATTTCTAATTAGTATCTCATTTTTTTATTTTCTTTTATATATTATATTCTTTCTGTAGGTGTTTTGACTCGACTTTGGTTGAGATTCCAGTGGAAATAGAGAATCCTGATCATCACTACTATCATGTATGCAACTCTCTACACTTCTTGATGAATATAATTTATTTGTGAATGTTTTTTTATAGCATTTTTTGTCCCTATGTGCAGCTTGCCTTCTTCACTACAAGAAAGGTGAAAGCACTTGAAGAGTTAACATGGGTGAGTTAAAATGAAGTTGATGATTTTTTTATATAATTTACTTATTTTTATGCATAGTGAATCATTTAATTTGAAAGTTTGATATTATTTGAAATCTTATGATTTTTGTGAGTTGTGACGAGGAAACAAACAAATATACGTAGCAAAATCCCACCCATATCGTAGTCGTAGCAAGGCTACTTGTAGGGTTCGGGGAGGGCGGGATGAGTTTATACTTTCATTGACATCCTCGCTAAGTTGTGACCAAGGATATCTCAAATTATTTATATCAAGATATCAATTTTTTGCATAGAAGTCATGTTGGGTCAAACCAATCTATTTTGCAACTTGAAGTTTATACTTTCAGTATGGTTATCACAAAAACTATACATTTATCATAGTTTTATAATAATATGTAGGATAAAGTTCATTTGAGAACACTAAAAACCTTGAGAAGAATATGTTCACACATGAATGGAATAATTACATGTGAATAAAGCTAGGTTTTCTGATATCTGTGCAGGATTATGGTATTGATTTTGATGATGAAGAACACCCTGTGAAGGCATTCAAGTGCCGATGTGGTAGCAGGTTCTGCCGCAACATCAAACGCCCAAATAGTAAGTATTCTACACTCTGGGGTGGGTTTTTTTCCTCTCTCTCTCTCTCTCTCTTGGTCTTTGAATATTAGATGCCAAACACTCAAAGTCTCAAACAACCAACTGATTGTAGGTTGCAAATAAACAAACAAACCTATAAAATCCCATTCAAACCAACAATCAACTTATTGTCTTGTTATTAGGGGGGAGGGGGCGGCGCCGCTCGTCAAAACTGCTGCCAGTCCCCCACACCGCTTCTTTTTCCAATTCACGGCATAAAACTACGACGGACACCACACCATTGTGGTTGTTGCCATTTGCCAATGGTAAAAAAGAACCGTTGGCTCCCCCCTACTCCCAACAACACACACCCCCACACACAAACAAACGGCCATATCAAAATTTAAAAGAAAAAATAAAATTATTACACTATAAATACCAACTAATAACAGCGGGGGAGTCTTCTTTGAGCAAAACAACGTTAAATGAGGCCATTAGCGAGTATAAAACGAAAAGAAATTGAGCAAAAAAAAGAACGAGATGCGCTTTGTATGAAAGTAAGTAACCGAATCTAAATTGGCCTTACTCGACTTACAACGAGAGATGCTGCTTCACGAAACGCTAGACAGGGACTTGGAGATTTTCCTTAAATCACATGACAATGTTCTCGAGCCGATGTTGAAGAACGTTCTTGAACGCAAACGTCAAATTTCCCGGATACGGGGTTGGGAGTTTAACTTGTAGATTTTTAGTTTAAGTATTTTAAAATTTTCTTTATGTTACTTCTATTTATTATAGTTTTTAATTTTAAGTTGTAATTTATTTATTTTTATGAAGTAATTTAAAAAAAAAAGTTGTGGTTTGGTGTGAGTGCCCGTGTGGTGTGGTGTGACATGGCATAATATGATTGGTGATTATGTGGTGTGGGCACCCCTCCCACCCTTACAAGCATGATCTTCCTCGACTTTATTTTAGTTATGAGTATTCAAAGATATATATTCACTTCCAAAAGCCACAAACCCTAAACTCATTTGATCACAATACTTTCGAGCCGAATAATAAAGTGCTTTACACAATTAACCTTACTTTAACACAGTGCAACTTTGTTTATCCTTTAAAATTCTCAGGGATGAAGTTTTTTTTTTTTTTTTTTATTTATTTTTTTTTATAGTTTTTAAATTTATGGTTAAAAGTCTTTTAATTTGTTTTATTACAGGATCCAGGAAAAGAAGATACACATGAAATCAACCATCTGTTTGGAAAGTTACAAGTTAACCACCGTATGACGACTCTGGTTGCGAGTGTGCTTAAATTTGTGTCTGTTTTGTATCTATTTTAGGTTTGTAGCATGCTGACATGTTAAAAAATGGGTTGTTGAACTTATGTTTGCACGCCCGTCATCTTATTTTATGTTATGTAATCTTAGGTTTTTGATGTACTGAAATGATCGATAAAGAAGCTGTGTAGTTTTAGCAGCGTTGGTGCTTTTCTTGTAGAAATTGGACTTCATCTCTGTGAAAATGCAGAATTTAGAAAATTTTCTTGATTCTTAAATATTTTTTATCAACCATATAAACTCATTCCCGGCAATATCCTGTTAATCAATCGGTTCAGATGAATTGTAGCTTGTGAACAGGTTGCGTTACGATAGAAAACTAGTAGAATAATGAGTTTGAAGCTTAGGTGTTTATTGGTTTACCATATTAGTACCCTTTGAAGGTTGTAGATTTAAGAAAAATGGGGTCATATGAATCACATCTTTCACTTGAAAGGTGGCTTCTAAGAGATTATAACTAGTGAAAGACTGTAAAAGTTATGTGCAATTGAAGAAGCTAAAACATTGATCATGGTGTTCCTCCATAAGACCCGTGAAAAAATAAAACATATATAAAGAGCATCGCAATTGGGATTTGTGTGAAATGAATGACGGTTCCCAAAAGTCTAATGGTAGTTTTTGTGTTGTTTTGTTGGCAGAAGAGTCGACTTTAACTTTGAAGAAGCACATTACTAATATTGTAAACGAAAAAAGCTACTGTGGGGTTGAAACAAACACCATTTGGTGGTGACAAGGGAATATTTATGTATGACATAAGTAAGGTTCATGATCGAATGATGAAGTTCATGATTCAATAAATAGGGTTCGGGATCGAATGATGAAGTTCATGATTCAATAAGCTTTATCGTTTGAGTGCTTCGACAACCCCCTTGGTTAATAAATATGATTTGACGGACATTTCAACCTCGCTATTGACTACACCCACGTAAGTTGTACTATACTTAGATATTATAGTTTGAAAATGTGGACAATGAATAACAAAAATGATTTAGTTGGATTTATTGAAAATTTAGAAACCGATGTGAACTTAAATATTAATGTTTGGTAGAATCTTCACGGTTTACTCAAGTCATATCTTCATGTCACCGCTCATTAAGTAGATCCCAAATCATTAGAAATGACTAAATAAATGAATGCGTTTGAAAATGTTAATATCCACGTTCCAGAGAATATTGGTTTCATATTTTAGATTATTTAATAACAACTTTTGACTCAAAAAAATATATTCAATGGCATTTAATGACATGCCAAACAATACAAACGCGATTAAATATTTACGTTTAAAATATAAACCGAATTGCAACGGTGGATTTTTCTATTGTTCAAGTGTCACGCATATTATTAATTTGGTTGTGCAAGAATGGTTTGTCGTTGATGGGTTCAAAACCACTTTTAAATATATGTTACATATGTTTTTAAAAAATGGTAGAAAAGATATATCAATTATAAACAATTATGTAAGTACCCAGTCAGTAGAATATGACGTATAAATGTTAAAATATGCATTACGAGATAAAAAGAATATCATTTTTTCATAACAATCTTTCTTCTCATGGTCGAGCTATGCCGTTTCCGGATGAGAGTTGGAAAAATATTCAACATGTCATAAAATTTCTTGAAAATGTCAAATCTAACTACAAATTATTAGGGTTTATTATCCCATTACTAAAAATGATAGCACCAATGAAAGAAATAAAAATAAAAATATAATAAAAAAACACCATATGTTTTTACTTGTGTTGTTGCTTATAAGCTTAATTTTTTTTTATTAGGGGATTGAATGTTTGATCGACAAAATTAGATGACAATATATCTTTACACAAAGAATACCCAAATTTAACGTTTGTAACAACACGTCATTATCAACATAACATTTATGTGTCAATGACATCAAGATTAGGTGGTGCTAGTTCGAGTACATATAGGATTTAATGCTTAGTTTGTTAAACATCGTTCAAAAGGAGGCGACTAAATGACAAATGAGTAAAACCCCATCACGTGAGATCAAAAGGATAGTATAATGAACCATTGCATCATTCGCTTTTTCATTGTGTACATTTATTTCAACTACTATTTCGTATTTGAAGCTTGTTTATCAACCATCCAAATCTTCCTTTAAGCTTGTTTATCAAATCTTATGATTTGAGAAATCCTTGCCTATGATGCAATGGTTCATTTGCAATAGTTCAAACTAAGATGACGACTAATACAATGAAAACGACAAATAAAATAAAAATACAACTGTTTTAGTTCGTAAAAATATGTTTTTTAGTGAACGTGTTTTCTTTTATATGAAACCATTAATAAAAAATAAAAATAAATTTTATATTGTTTATTATTTATTATCTTTATTTTTGAACGACAAACGTGCGACCTTGCTTCGGATGATAGGTGTTTTCTTAATCGGTCTCATCTATTCGTTTCCCAACCCAGACCGCACCCCTAATCCCCTCAGAAGGAAACTCAATGATGAGAAATCTCAATGCCTCAACTCGTGCATTTTGCTTAGAGTGGAACTTAATGTCACGACCCGCCAAAACAACACCCTATTTTTTTATCGATTAGGGGCACTTATGAAGCATACAAGGCTGCCCTAAACACTCTGGAACAACCCACATAATTCTGCAGCAACGTTGCAGCTTAGGAAGACTCTAGAACGTCCCACGACGTACTAGAAACTGAGCATAAAAGGCTGCTACAAAGGAGTAAGATGTGCATCCCTTAAAGATTCTGGAACTCTCTAGAAAACACTCCAAAAATCAGCCATGAAGCACCCTTGAATGACCATGGAGCATCTAGAGAAATCCATGCAAAAATCTAGTTTTAGATATTATGTAAGGATATGTCTAGATATAGAACAATCTAGAATGATTGTAACTAATATAAATAGGTTGGTGGTGCATCATTTGCACTCACCTAAGTTCTTTGTAACTTCAAACCATTGTACTTATGTTCTTGTAATACAATCTTCTTACTTGTGTTGTAAACATATATCACAAGCATCTTACTTGCGCACTAAAAAATCTATTGTTTCCTTACAAAGAAATCCGCTGTATAATCCATCCACCCGAAATCGAGAAGGCTGACTTAGAACGAATCTAAGTGCCGCATGTGAGCTGATCGAATGAGTCTGTGACATTAAGCTCTCTTTTGGTTCATGGATTTTACATGTATTGGAATTGGAATTGGACAATATTGCTTCAGAAATCATGTTTGATTGACAGAATTACGTTTGGAATTAGAATTCATTCCATCAACCTTAGGAATTCAAGAATCCTTCATACACCCTATGGAATTTAAAACATTCATATGGAATGTGAAATTTTTACCTTATTGCCCTTCCAAATCATTCTTAAAATCGTTTCACAAATGATTCCATAAGATCGTTGAAGATGAATATGATGAACATGATGATAACCAGATCGATTCGCAACTACCCGTCTTCATCTTCCATTGTTAAATCGATTTTGGTTTAAAATCTTTTGAGAGTTCAAGATTAGAACAAGAGGTCTGGATCGAGAGTTCATGATTCCAAAATCAAAGCCATGATTCCATATGCAAAGAAGAAGAAGATGATTCAAAAATCAAACTCATCTGCGACTAGAAATCCAGTTGCGATCGAAGAGATAAGGAACCTTCAAATGGAATCTGGGTTTCGCATAATCAACATCAAATCGCATGAAGAAAGCATGAAGAACAATGACAAAAAGATGAAGCTTTAAGCCGTTAATGGTGGAACTGGTGCCTGGTGGTGTGGAAGAACTTGACAGGTGATTTTAACATTCCAATTTCTTCAATAATTTTACCAACCAAACACATTCTTATGTTTTATAGGATTCCAATTACTTTCCGATTCCTATTTCTTTTTTCTTTCCTTACAAAAACATTTCATGAACCAAACGCACCCTTAAACCTATGTCTTTTCAATATTTATATGTCATGTATAATTTATTATAGGGACTTTTATACATTTCCCTTTGTTAAGACTATAAAATACATATTTTTCCCAATACATAAAATTAATTACATATTTTCTCTTCTTAATACATACATATTCCATATTTATCCATTTCATTAATATTAACCTTATCAAATGATTGTTTTATCTTGTTTTTACTAAAAGACTTTTGCGTATTGATTTTTATTAATATAATTGTTAAAACCTTTGATAATTGTGTTTTGTATCTAGAGATATAACTTTGATTATCAATGATTATTGTTCTAAAATATAGTTTTAATTTTTATTTGGAGTTGTAATTTTATTGTTTTTCACTTTTCTTTTATATAGAAGACCCGAACTTGAGAAAACATGTTATTAATGTTCTAAGGAAGAGAAATGTATAAAGAATAACTTAGTTAAAATATGGATACAATAGTCATTCAATAACTAATTCTAATTATAGATAAATATGTAATACATATGTTTTAAGAAGGGAAAATATATAAAATATTATAATAATGAGTTTAGTAAGATAAAATATGTAAATGCTCTATTATATATAATATACTAATTTTCAACTTCTTTATGCATAAAATATTATACCTTATGCATTGAGTGTTTTATAAAATAATAGTATTTAGTTTTAAAAGTTTTTATCTTTGCAATATAACATTATAAAATTTTGAGTTAAAACTTTTGGCCCAAAGCTTTTTACTTTTTGGCAATTTGACCTTACAACCTTTTTACATTCAATTTTAATCCCTTATACTTTTCATCTTTCGTAAACTTATCTCTAAGGTTTTTAAGTTAACACAGTTGTAGAGATTAATGAAGAGTCTGATGCAACCTAAACATCTTAAGTCTATCCTGCATGCTGCACAAGTGCATTAAAGAAGAAGCTTAGGAAGTTTCACACATGAAACAGAAAATACTCTAAGTGTGAAATCTTCCGAAACGAAGACCAATATCTTCCGAAGCCAAACATGAAGTCTTCCGAAGCCTCAGAGACAAAGTCTTCCGAAGCTTCAAGTTC
>BJCM01086426.1:0-10831 GCA_018326385.1 Flaveria bidentis
AGGTTGAGTGTTTGTGAGTGTGAGGGATCTTAAGATGGTGAGATCTTATATCAAGAGCAATCCAGGCTCAGATACCAAATGCAGGACCGTTGAAGGCTTTGCAATTTACAACACAACAACACAAAGAGGAGAGCAACTCAAACTCAATCAAACAGTGAACTGGATTAACCACAAGAGATGATACTAAGAACACAAGTAATTATATGAGACAGAACCAAAGAACACAACACAAGGAAATGGGTTTTCAAGATTGCAGTATATTGCTTTCTCAGGTTCTATTATAAGTGTTTCAAAGCATACCATAAGTTACAAGAACAAGAGAACACAACACAATACATTGGCTTTAGCACCAAATATGCTTGTCAGGCCTATAGATCTATGACGTCGTCAGAGTAGCAATACTTAATGATTGTCAACATATAATGTATCTTATATAAAACTTACAATAACACAAATAACCATGACAAAATAAAAGTATGAATTGCAAGTGCATTACAAGTATAAAACGTTTACAAGTGTAAGTTAATCAGTTTAACATGTTTCACCCTAAAATGGTGTGAAATAATAAAAAAGGGGGCAAGGAAACTTACATGATCAATACGTATATAAATGATGATTAATATGAATATTAAGCAACGTTCCAACGTAATCCTTCACAAGGTAGCTAATAATAAGATTACCGTTAAAACATGATCTAGGGTTTCAAGGGGGAATTTGGGGTTTTGATATATAAATTTAATAGTGAAGATACGTTTGTTTTCATTTTAATTAAAAGAATTATATTGATTTAATAATTTGTCATAAAGAAATAAATTTTGAATCGGATATAATTAACAAAATACACTACAAGAAATTGAAGCTAATGCAATCCCAGTAAAATGTTGCACTAGATCTTAAAAATATTACATTAGGCTTAATGCAACCTTTTATCATGATCTGCATTTGGCGTAGTTGCATTAGACTTAATGAAATATTTTCAAGGTGTAATGCAACCTTTTTAGAAAGTGCTGCATTTTATATTCAAATGCAACCTTTATGTATGCAATCTTTATGTATGCAATCTTTATGTATGCAACCATTTTGTTAACCTAATGTAGCTTTTTTATTTCTCAAATGCAACTTTTGTTATATTTTAATTACCAACATGCAACATTTTCGACATTCAAATGTAACTTTTTCTATGTTTAAATGAAACCTTTATTATAGATCAACTACATAAATGCAACTTTTTGTTATAGCAAATGCAACTTTTTGTTATAACAAATGCAACATTTTTATTATTGTAATTATAACAAAATGACATTTTTTACACTCAAATATAACTTTATAACACACAAAATATGCATTCAATCACAAACACATCAAACAAGAATAACATACATGTCATTGATAGTCAAATAGTGTGTTTTAACATACTCGTCCATACTTAGATAACAATATAGTCACAAAGTGTTAGTTACAATATAATCAAAACATTATACTCATTGTCTCAATCTCCAACAATTGTTTGTTCCATAATCTTCCTACACATAGCTTCTAATGTATTTATAATGTGTCTACCATAAAGAATGAGATATCCATAGTTCTCGTTGTTCATTATAGCCAAAGAAAACTATTGTAACATTACCATCCTCTGTAAGGTTACCATCATTTATAGGTTTGTAGTTTGGTCCTGCAATAATGTCTAAAAATTAAGGAAATATGATCCAAGTTGGGTAGTCAAAATTAAAAAAAAGTCAAACTTGCATAAAAAGTGTATAGATTTATGTGAGTAAACTAGCAAAATGACCCCGCATGCTGCCGTGGAAATTTGGACGTGATCACTTTACTCCATAAATGAAACTTTCCCAAACGTGTAAACTTGCATAAAATCACTGATTAGCACTATTCCAACCACACGTTTATGATAATTTAGCATCTTTGTGACCTATACCTAACAATAACAATGGATAGATGTTACTATGTTTTGTTTGAGGATTTATGTGGAACAGTTCATGTGAATTGTTCCAACATATGTTCAAATAATAAACTACATTAATGAATGAAACTAAACAAATAAGACTGCATCAATCTACATAGATTTGAGTGAAGTCAAGCAAATCGTCCTTCAATAAGCTTAGTTGGATCAAATATCCATCTCTTGAACGTATAGAACTGATGTGTGTTTAAAAAATTCATACGGATAAGAAAACCATTTGGACTCTAACATTAAACTATTATAGTGTAGGTATTTAAGAACACATAAATTCACAAATACTCCTCTTTCAAGTAGGTTTTTGTGAATCTAAGGATCACAATCAGGAATTATCAGTGTTAATTCAAGTCAAGTCAACGTTTGCAAAATCAACATTAACTTGGTTTAATTGTTTGTGTTAATATTAATATCAATGATGATTAAAGAATAATATAGTGCAATGAATGAGATATAATTAATAATCGGACATATATTCAATTTAAATCTATTTTATTAAAAAAAACATGTCAATGATTACACGTGAATAAATAATGAATAAATGATATTGATCTGAGTGTTTGATGATGTGACGGCTGCTAGGGTTTTGATTCATGTGATTTGATGTGATGTTTGGTGGTTGTAATGTTGCTTGGATGTTTGCCGTCGAAGTCGTCTCAGCCGTCTAATTGATGTGAAACATAGGATCCATATATATAAGCACATGAGTTTCTATTACGGAAACACCGAATCTCTTGGGATTCGCACAAATGTCTTGTTGACTTGTAACACTGGTATTATTAACAAGTGTTTGGGCTCCACAGGACCATGGTCTTCCGTAGATGCTTGATCTTCCATAGGAGGCTTGTTCTCCGAGGTAATTTGTTTCTTCCGAAGCAAAGTTCACTTTCACCTTTAGAGTTAGCTGTTTATCTGGAGAAAATCTTCGGGATATATTTTACTTGTAAGAGACATATCTACGGAGGAACAAAATGTTCATCTGTAGATGTTTCTTACACTTGGTCAATTTCAAAAATTCACTAATTATAATGTTTTACCCGTAAACATACATAAATCAACACACATATATGGGTTAACCTATACATTTGATGCATGCATAATAATGAATTACAAGAATTCATTACAAAGATTAATTCAATTTCTAAGCCTATACAAAATGGACTAGATCTATTGATCCTAGACCTAACACTACTCCCCCTTAAGCTTAGACACTTGTAATCAGCTCTTTAAAACTAAAAGTTCTTTTAATCTTGCCACCATCCTTTTATTGAAGTATGATGCTGCATCCTTTTGATCATCGTACTTGTACTTGATCTCCATTCTGCATATACTTTGTAGAGTCTCAAAACTTAGTCTCAAAATGTCTTCTTCAGTTGTAAGGGTTTCTACAACACTTTGGTTGTGAACTATTTCTAGCTCATCTTCTTCTGAGAATCTAAGTTCTGATACTTCTTTAATGTTAGCTCCTTTCAATATTCCAGCATTATTCCTTCTTCTCTTGTATGCTTTTTTATGTAATTTATCCACTACTTGAATCATGTGTACATATAAGCATAAATCATTCTGATCCCTTTCATTAGTTAGCTTAAGGAAGAATTTGTCATGAAGATATGATGTATAGCTTGGGTGAAGCAATTTGATCTCCACTAGGTAAAAAATTCTTATCTTATTAGCTTTCTTCCCTTCAGCATTCCTCAGCAGCACTAGCTCTTTTGTTTTCTCAACATAATCCCATTCTGTTATGGGAGATGTATATGGATTTCCCTTAAAGCTTTTGATAGATGTTGCATTTCTGTTGTTGTATCCTACCCTTTTTAACATTTCATCATCTACAAGTGAAGAGGGCTTAGATATTGTTCTTTTCATTCCTTGAATTCTCTTTCTGTGCTCAACATCATCTCTCTTAGCCTCCTTGACCACATCATCTATGAATTTTGTCTTTATCTTTCCCATAGACACAGAAAAATATCTTCCCCTTGAATGAATTGGATAGTTAGACATGATTAGGCTTTGCAGATCTTTAATATCTCTCTCAGGAAGACATAGTAATGCTTTTATATCATTGAAGTATTGGATTCTTCCAGATGTTCTTTTAATGATTGCACAATCCCAGTCAGGATCATATTTCCATGCCATAATCTTGTTTTCCTCCACAGAACTGGGAGTTGTGATGTGGTCATATAGCTCTATTGCTCAGTTATCTCTCTAACTGTTGTGCCCAGAGGCCACACTTTTCTACGGATAACTGCCTTAGGCTCTCTTATTAGCTTATCTTTCCCTTTTTGCTGATCTTTATATACAACGGTTATAGGATATGCAAGGAGTTTGCTTTGTTGCTCAGCAGCAAAATTTGGAGCTTTAGTTCTGAAACACACCCTGTGTCAAGCTCAACAGCCATGACATGCTCCATCATTCTCCTTAGCTCACCAACTAATCTTTCTTTGAGTTCATAGCTTTTGTATTTGTGACCCTAACTAGCATCTCATATTGTATTTTGAGAGCTTAGTTGTATCATAGTGACCCAACTCCTTCTTGATTTTCTGAATTGATTAATAAGTTATGAATGTTTCATATTTGCAATTTGGAATCATGAAACTAGCCACTTCAAACTGTTTCAGCACATCTTTTATTTCACTTATGCTCATCCGTTCCACCATAGCATACAGAAAGCCATGATTTATCAGAGTCATAAACATTGAGAATTTTAGCCTTTCTTCAAGTATGTCTCTAGTGGTCAGCATGACATCAGACATCTCTTCTTTCTGTTCTTTGGTAGATTCAATCTTTGTAAGGTCATTCTATTCATCATCACTTGTTGTTTCAACATGACACATGGGCTTTAAGGATGAAGATTCAATAGATTCATTCCTTTTTGGTGAATCTTGTATCTCAATCACTTCCTTCTTCACAAGACCCAAGTACTTCCTTTTTTTGTATTGAATGATTTGCTTTGTAATCTCAGAAGCTTCTTTTATTTGATTTGTTGTAGGAGCAACATTTGATTCTAGTACACATAATATCATTTTCATCTCCTTAACCTCTTCTTCTTTTCTTTTCAATAAAGCTGATTGAGCAGAGAAAGAGTCAGTTACTTGATCAATTTTCAACATCAACTTCTCATTCTCAACTCTCTCAAACTTTATTGATTCTTTAAGCTCAAATTCTTGTTGAAGAAGATCATCAATCACTTTATTATTGCATAAATCATCTTCTCTTAAACTTTTGATCCTTGCCTCTAGTTGCATCAGCAGATCATCTTTTTCTTTTACAATCCCTTTCAGCTTTTGAATTCTTCTCTTTCTTTAGTTAGACTTCACAACAACCTTGTTGTATTCAGCTACTAAATAGCTTTTTCTTACTGGAATGTCCTCATCACTGATGCCATCTTGATCATAGGCAATCACCTCCACATAGTTACCTTCGTCTTCTTCTTTCTCATGTTGAGCATCTAACTCACCATCATTCACATCTACAAGAGCTACGCTAGCTGAGGTTGAGCATGACTCAACTGATTGCTCTACTTGCTTCTGATGAGGTTGTTGTTGTTGCTGATGGACAATGATAGGTGTGACTAGTTCAGTGTCATTTGAATGGACAAGAGATTCAGTCTTGGTTAATGATAATTGAACAGTACTGGCTTGAGAGACTAAGACTGTTTCCCTGTGTAAAAGCTCTTAGTGGATTGCTTTTCTGTAATTGGAGAGATTTGTTGAGTGTTTTGGCTTGTAGTTGATTTTTATTGGGGTGTTTGTGGTTGATATGATAGATGGTGGATTGGAGAGATAGGTTCTATGTTTTGGCTGGTAGGTGAATGTTGTAGGGATGGTTGAGGTTGTTGATGAGTGGATGTTTGATGAGGTGAAGATGAGGATTCCTTAGTGTTAGCAGGATAAGTTTTATCCTAACCTTCCCATACCAGTTCTAGTGGGATGTTGACATTAGCATCTACCACACGAGCAAACATTGTCATATCTTCTCCTTGGTACTTTCCATTAATCTTGTTCAAAACAAACCTACCCAGAAGAGCTTGTTCAAATACATCACCGTCTCTTGTTATCCTAGATAATTCACCATTGATGATCAGTTGTAGGAACCTTGGGAACATGTACATCTTGTCAGCCTTCTACACTTTGATGTGATCAAATATGCAGTTGAAGATGTACTTTGAGTAATTGTATGTTCTTCCCATAAAGACACCAATATTGCCTGATAAGATATGTCTTGAAAAATCTGTCAAGTTCGGATTTCCTGTTAGAGATGCACTTAAGATAAGTGTGGCAGAGAAATCTGTATGGCTTGCAGAGTCTTCCTTTCTTTATTACTCCCTTCTCGAAGTCACCATCATACCCCATCAGAAGAAAGACTTCCTCTATGTATTCATTCTCGAACACATCAGGGTGACCAGCTTCTACATCTCCCAACTAAAGAAACCTTCTTATTGTCTGTTCATCCACTCTCAGTCTTTGATTCTTCACATCAGCCATAATAAGTTGTCCATCTTCTTCCATTCGGGCGGAGTTCCAGAAATCAGTGATGTGCGATTGATGAATCACAGGCTCTGCTAATAAGGCATAGAACAACAAGTATCTTCTTACATATTGGATAATGTCTGGACACCCTTCTCAAATAGGTCGTCAGGATTTAAGAAAGCACACACATTGTGTTCTCTTGTAGATCGATTATCGATCTGTTCATAAGAAAACGAAGATTTCGTTAGCATCACATTAGTGATATGAGAATGCGAACGGTTGTGAGAATAACCAAGAATCAAACGGTTCATTATTGAACATTACGACATGTTTTACCTTGAACACAGTGATCTGAGATTAGAGTTATGTGTTTGATTGATGTTTTGATTCGGTAATTTTGAATGTTAGGGAAAAGGGGAATAGTTTGTTGAGTGTGTTTTTCTAGGTCTGAAAAAGTGTCTTGAAAAAGTGAATAATGAATATTGAAGTCAAAGAACATCATATATACTCTATCTAATACATTAATTTCATTTATTAATAATGTGGGACCCCCAAAAATCAACTTATCCACAGTTTTTAGTTCTTTCCCACATTATCTACGAATTTTGTATATCATCTGCGGATGTTTTAAAAACTTCTACTAATTAAATATAACTTAAATTTTTATAAGTTACCAATCTATGAAATTATTATATTTTTTGTACTGGCTCATCCGTAGTTTACCAATATATGGATGGACAAATTTAATGAAGTTTCCTCACTGTAGCGTCTGCTGACACTTGAATAGCACTATAGCTTCAGCTGATGCTTAATAGGCACTTGAATTGTCCTGTAGCTTCTACTGATGCTTAAAAAGCACTATAGGAAACTTTTTTTTATTGTATGGTCCAAGTCCACTAACACTTGAATAGAACTATAGCTTCTGTTGATGCTTAATAGGCACTTGAATTGCACTGTAGCTTCTACTGATGCTTAAAAAGCACTGTGGGAAACTTATTTTGTTTGTATGGTCCAAGTCCACTGCTTAGAACCATTTATTGCATTTGGACCTTGTTGAATTTGCATTCATGACAATTGTGCACAAGAAAGTTTAAATTTTAAAAGCTTCATGTATCCAAGAGCCAAGATGGTGCTCAGGTTCCAATTCCTTCATAACTTGATTGACAATTCTGTTTAACTAATTTCACTTTCATGATACTACTACTCCCCCTATATTTTTTATTAATGATGAAAGAATGCATTATCATAAATTTCTAAGAAGAATATCATGAGTCTCGTGTAACTGTAGGATAATGCACAAGCATATATACACATATGATGGGATCATACTATAATACTAAGCCTCTTCCTATTGAGTTATTTTGTTGAATTGATACCTGAACATAGTTTTGATTGTAAGTATATTGTTCACTTAAATCCATAAAAGAGTTAGTGTATCAACTATGCATGTTGTTTTTCATGTTTTCATGTAGATTAGCTAGTAACTGTTGTAGGCTTCACATTCAATTCACTTAGAGTTTGTCCTCCCTTTGTAAGGCAAATCATCATTTTCGCATTCTTAGAAACTATGTAATTTAAGTTATAAGTTCTATCTTGAGATGCATTCCACATCTTATTAATGCATTGATATAAAAGCTCAAGATAAATATACAGTTGATCATATAAGATTCTTTTGAGAGCTTAGATATGATCATCATCAGGTCACCAGGTCTTTACTTACGTAAAACAAAGGTGCCTTTAACCCAGGTCTTTGTTTACACAAAACAGAGGGATGATGAGGATCATAATCTTTTCACCATTTGGTTACTAATAAATAGCATGATGATCATACACTCAGTCTTTGTTTACACAAAACAGATAGAGTATGATCTGCAAAGATAGATATTATAAAGTGTCGGTACATAGTGTGTTTAGATGACAGATTTGGTCACATTAGAAAAAGAGTCACTTTCTGTATCCTTAAAATGAAGTTTCCCACAAAGAATCACTTTACATTATCTTTGGCATGCACTAAGTGTAGTTTCCACACAAGATGAACCTACTTACATATCAAGAAACTAGATCAGATTTTAATGATATTTAAAAATTCAAGAAAAAGAAAATACATGGTGTACTATCATTTCCCAAGCATATGTCGTGCTAAAGCATTATTATAACCTTCGAAAGATAATTCAGAAGTTTCTTCTGAAGGTATTCTATTTATTACTATTTACAGGGACAAACACATGCTTTACTTTGTTTGTTCATAATGATGAATCTAAGTTAATCATGCCCAAACACTCAATTAGAAAATAAAATCTAACTGAATCAAAGGCTTTAGTGAATAAATCAGCAAGCTGATTTGTTGTATCCACTTTGACTAACTTGATCAAACCTTTTTTTGAGCAGTATCTTAGAAAATGGTATCTAATTTCAATATGCTTTGTTTTACTATGTTGCATAGGATTAGCAGTTATAAACGTACCAGCTGAATTGTCTATTCAAATTGAAGTTTGAAGGAAATTGTAACCATAGTCAAGCAATTGATTTTCAAACCAAAGGACTTGAGGGCAACCGGCTGAAGCAGTTATGTACTCAGCTCAGCTGTGGATACAGATATATTGGTTTGCTTCTTGCACTGCAATGAAACTAGTCTTGCTCCTATGAATTGACATCCACTAGTTGTGGATTTTCTGTTGCTCTTGCATCCACCATAGTCACTGTCTGAATATGAGTGAAGTGTGAAGTCACCATCTTTTGGATACCAAAGACCAAGTCTTGGTTATCCTTTAAGATATCGGAAGATCCTTTTCACAACATTCATATTAGATTCTTTTGAATCTGATTGGTACATAGTACAAACACACACAACAAACCTAATGTTAGATGTATTGGCAATTAAATACATAAGGGATCCTATCATAGATCTATATAATCTTTGATCAATAGATTTTACTGAAGCATCAGGTACAACCTTTTCAATTGTTGAGGCTGGGGTTTTGCATGAAGATGCATCAGCAAGATTATACTTCTTCAATATTTGATGTATGTATTTTTATTGATTGATGAAAATCCCATCTATCTTTTGATGAACTTGAAGACCAAGGAAGAAAGTTAATTCTCACATTGAGCTCATTTGAAACTCAAATTTCATTAATTCTTCAAAACATACACATAATCTCTTATTAGTTGATCCAAATATAATGTCGTCAACATATATTTGAACAACCAAGAGATCTTGATATTCTTGTTTGAGGAAGAAATTCTAATCAATGGTTCCCTATTTGTATCCATGCTTGAGTAGGAAAGATGATAGTGTTTCATACCAATTTCTTGGTGCTTGGTAAAGACCATACAGGGCTTTATCAAGTTTGTATACCCTGTGAGGGTAGTGAAGATCTTCAAACTAGGGGTTGTGACACATAAACTCCTCATCAATTTTTCCATATAGGAAGGCACACTTCACATCTATTTGATACACAATGAACTTCTTATATGATGCATAAGCTAGGAACACTCTTATCGCTTCATTTCTTGCAACTGGTGCAAAAACATCATCATAGTGTATTCCTTCTTCCTGTGTATCATTAAGCAATCAACCTTGATTTGTTTCTAACTATAATCCCTCTATCATCTAGTTTATTTTTGAAGAGCCATCTTGTTACAATAGGATGTTGACCTTCAGTTAAATCAACTAGAGTCCACACTTTTTGCTTTCTAAATTGTTGAAGCTCTTCTTGCATAGTTTCAATCCAGCTATTGTCCTTTAGAGCAGCAGTGATGTTCAGAGGAACCACTTGTGAAAGAAAACAACTGAAAAGACAAATGTTGGTTGTACCACTTTGGCATCTTGTAGTTCTTTTTGTAAAATATCCAATGATGTTGTTGACTGGATGTGTCTTATGAATTCTTGTTGATGGAGTTGATTCAACTTGAATATATGATTCTAAGTTAGTCATATTGTAGGACCGGTGAAGGGGTCATTTACAACACAAAAACACGAAAAGGAGATTAACCAAACTTAATCAAACAGCAAGACTGGATTAACCACAATAAGACACTAAGAATACAAGTAATATAAGAGACAAAACACAAGAGCAAAATACACAGTGAGATGGTTCTAAAGATTGCAGTATATTGCTTTCTTAAGTTCTATTACAAGTGTTACAAAGCATAATGGAAAGATACAAGAACAAGGAATACTTATACTACAACCTACACACGGCTATACTTTGAAAGCAAGCTGGATACAATTGACTAGACACAAACAAAATCAATTGTAGAGTCAAAAGGCAGATTGCCTTTTGACTAGTGACTATGACATGCCATAGTTCACATCCTTATCTATTACAAAAAGTATAAAGTACATGAAGTAGAAAGTTACAGACTCAAGACCTCAATGTACAGTTAC
>BJCM01086428.1:0-22450 GCA_018326385.1 Flaveria bidentis
GCTTCGGAGTCTGCGTTTTCTCTTAGTGGCAGGGTAATATCATTACGGAGAACAAGATTAACTCTGGAAGCGGTGGAGATGTGCATTTGTTTAAAGGATCACTTAGACGCGATGGATCGTATACAAGACAAAACAAATCTTGAAGACGAAATTGCAATCGAATCTAAAGTACACGATGAAGAGGTAGAAGAAGGAGTATCTTCTGGTATATTCGACGAAGAATTAGCATTTGATGAAGCCTCTCGAAGAAAATAGACGATTAGTTAAATAAAAAATTTATATTATTTTTTATTGATTCGTTAATGTATTTTTAAGTTGTTTTAATAAATAAATAATAAATTAATGAGTTATAGATGTTTTTTTAATGTTGTTATTATAATAATAATAATAACATTAATAATAATAATAATAATAATTGTAATAATAATAATAATAATAATAATAGTAATAACAATCATAATAGTGATAATAATAGTAGTAATAATAATAATATAGTAATAATAATAATATTAATAGCAATCATAATAAAAAAATAAAAATAAAAATAAAAAACCGGTTGTACCCGGTTCTGGACCCGACCCGGTCCGGACCCAACCTTAACCGGGTAAGCCGGGTAGGGTTTTACGGGCCACCAACCCGACCCAGGTTCGTACCCGGGTTCATCAATACCCGGGTACCACAAAAACTGACCGGCCCGTACCCCGTTTGAACCCGGTTCCGGGTCCAGCCCAATACCCGATTTGCCCATCTCTATACTTGAATCAAAGTATAAATTACTTATTGTATAGGTTTGAGCCCAATATAAATTTAGGAGGACACAATGCAATGATAGGACCAAGCCCATTTCATACCCAAAGTATTTGGATAATCGATTATTTGGTGTTAATCTTTGCTTTTGTCTTTTTTAAATAGGCAACTATTTTGTGTCTTTTTTATTAACTGGCAAATATATAACACTGTTTTAAATAATATGTGTTTTGTTAATCAATCACACTTATATGTTTTTCAACCGAGACTACACACCCAAGTTTTTAGATCTGACTCGTTTAGTATTTTAACTCAAAGTGATACTTGAACTCATAACCTTCATGTATTACATGTTTTTGATACATCGTATTAACTATTTGGGCTAAAATCATTGGTAATTATTTCGTGGCTTACCTCAAGTATACCATATAAACTCATAAATAATATGTATGCTTTGAGGTTTATGATGTTTTGTGTGGGATTTGGGTTGACACTCAACATTCCTTCCCCTTAAACCCAAATCACTAAAAATAAATATGCATCATACTTAATATTTATGACCAATATCAGAAAGTTAATTTCATTTTGGCGATGTTGTAACACTAGCTTCCATACAATTATTTAATTAAAGATAGCAATATCACAACAAAACATTATATACATGTATTAATACATGTTCAAATTAATAAAATATTGAATAATTATAATATATGATTGACATTATGTACGAGTAAGAATATTAAATAATAAAATGACGCCATTATTTTTGAAACATTTGTTTTTTGTTACTTTTTTTGGCTTTTTTCAAAATGTTGTTTTTCTAAACATTTTTTTTAAACAAACCGTTATTAAATATGTTATTTTTAAAGAAAAAAATTCTTATTATAAACTATGAATTTTAATTATTTCTGTTTCATAAAAGTTTTACTTTCAAAAACATGGGTTATCTATTATTTTGTATATTTAAAGAAGTTTGATGTTTTAGAAATTTTCTAATTTTTTAAAAGACCTTTATAAATTACAATTATAAAAAGAACCCTTTATTAATTTTATTTAAAACAATATATTTAATCTAAAAATATTAAATAATATTATTTAATAGTTAGTTTAATTATTTAATAGGAGAGATAGATGGAAAATTTTAATTTAGAAATTTTACAATTTTGTCATATGTCATGTAAAAACCTTCTTATATTAGTATAAATAGATGTTATGTCAACTTTTTACATGGCAATATCATAAAGTAAATGCATGTTATGATACATATTTATTTTTTGGAAGGCAATAAAACATACTTAATGACCATATTATTTAAGATTCAAGAAATAGTTAATGATGTGTACTTCATGTCAAGTTATTTAAGTTTTTAATAAGAATTACTATCAAAATATTAAAAAGTTATATACAAAATGATAAAGTTAATGCTGTGACGTGCACGGGTAGGGTCTCGACCTTTTTAGTAAAGGTCGAGTGTAAGAAAAAAGAATCGCATGATGTGTGTTAATAAATTGATAAGGATGTGTTTTTTTGTTGAGTAAACATTTATTATTTTAAGTTTTATAGGTATGTATATAATTGTTCTTAATATTTACACACGTCTTGATGAAAACAATATAAGTTTCCTTATCGTATCTAACTATATAAGTGTCAATGAGTCTTAGATCAAGTGATTTAAGAGTAGGCATCCCATGATTTTCCAAAGTGGAGGTCATGGATTGGAGTCTTACTAAATGTAATATGTTTCAAGTGGGCCAAATGTTTTATCACAGTGGGTCTTTGGGTGGTGCGTTTCCCTTGGAATGGTGGGCGAGCTGGGTCACCAGCGCTGTCTGTGTTCACGGGTGTGGGTGACCTTTCGCCAATGGGTTTACCCGGGTGGCCGAGTTTAATAATTATTTGTTTTTTGTAAAAAAAATCTAACTATATAAGTTTTGCCACGCATAGAATGTGAAAAGTGAGATGAAATCAAAACTCTTTTGTTGATCCATTTTATTGAAAAAGTTGATAGTATATAAATAGAAAGAGAGCGCATTCTAGAGATACTTTGTGAGATGCAAAATTTAGGTTTGCGGGATACAAGTATTCTAGACTTAGTTTAAAAGGAAAACTAAAATCCTAATTAATATTTCATCAGATATACAAGGAATGGATATTGGGTAGTGTTTTATATATATAATAAAATTAAGAAAAAAGCATAGTCAGCTTTTACTTTCAACAGAGACTACGAAGGGGTCGGTTCGTTTTGTTATTTGATGTACGTAATTTTACCCTACATATTATGCAAGGGATTGTTCCTCATAGTCTAAATGTATGACCTCAAAGTCACAAAACAATAATCTTACTAATCGCTCTAAGGCACGCTTCAGTTTTAAATAGTAGTGTAAAGATTTAAATCATGAAAGGAACTTGTTTACTAGACAGGATAACGGTATCCATTTTTTAAGGCTTCGGGATACAAGTAATTTTGACTTTTGAAGATGAAAATTAAAATACTAATTTACAATTTGTCGGTTGCAAGAGTTGAAATAATCAAGGAATAACCGGTAGGATTTTATATAGTAACATAAAGGTTTTAAATTTCAAAAGAAATTGTGTACCGTGAGTAGTAATTTTTATATTTCTTTTAAGTAACGAGCTTAAATGATATTTTTAAATATATTTGTGCAAATCAATAAACGTCAATCCTCATCAAGGATTAAGTTTCTTTCAAGTTGACATACCGTTAAACACCATACACATGATTTCTCAAAATAAAATCTTCTGGTTAAAATAAGAGTAAGTTACACGTATAACACATTAATAATAGCAAATTTCAAGTTCTGACTACCAAGAAAACCATCGATGTGAAGTGAAGATGACTCCCATTTACTGGTTGTATGATGATGATGATAAAATTCGTCATCCATCATAAGAACAATAAGTGTTAGGGATGTGACAAAAGAAAATACATCGAGTTATTTTCTTGTTTAAAAAGGAGAGAATAATTACTTTTGTTTTCTAATTTGCTTTGGAATAAAAATGAATTGATGGATGTCTTAGCCCACAAATCTGTATTACACTTTCTAAAAGGAAGCTTACTTTATTTATTAATATATTCTAAAAAGAAGCTTACTTTATTTATTAATATATATGGACACACTAATCTTTTGATATTATGCCTAGTATTCGGGATGACAACCTACATATTTGGTATGTTTCATAACAATAACTAGAGAAGCATAAGTTCTCATTGCTCATTGTTGTTGCTAAATTAGTATATTAGTGTATACTTTTCATTGTCTTGTTTCAATCACCGTTTAAGAATTGTACTAGAAAAATAATAATTTAATAGTGACGGAATAACTACTTTTAAACACATGGTAACTCCTAATTCCCACCCAAAAAACCTAATGATTAGGTAATAACTAATCATTATAAAGTTGTAACAACCATATCATGGAGGGAGACATACATTAGCAAATCATTCATTAATCTAAAACGCCATAAACACTTATTATTAAGATTCCATGTGATTATACAAAATCATAGTACTATCATTATAGTTGTAATTAGAGTATCTAATAATTTCTATATCTAAGAAGAGATAAAAATACAATTTCGATTCTACTTTGTCAGTGATGTATGTTATTGGTGGAGACTAGTGTTCATGTGCTTAGAAAGTCTTACGATGTACACCCAGGATTTGGAATGTAACAACGAGATTGTTAGATCTAATGCTTGCAAATTCTCAAGTGCCGAGTTCGTTTATTCACTTAGCTGGTTTGGCTAAAGGGAAGGAGTTGATTGTGACTGTTATTTTTTCAGTGCGATGGATTCCGTGGATCAATCCCTTAGAAATATAGCAATGAGTTTATTTTTGGTTATTCGGTTTCTAATTCAGAATCATTGTTTGACTTTATGCTTAGTATGTCTTTTTGTTGAAAATTCGACGTCTGTTAAACTAACAATGAGAAAAAAATATATCCTCACCCCCACCCTAGAAAGTTTGGGCCCTATGTCTTTGTGAAAAAAAACATAACAATACGGTTGTTTAACAAATTACGTTTTAAGTTTCAAATTAATTTAATTCATATAAATAAGATTAATGACCATGAAGTGAAAGTGTTAAATGATGGAAACGTCTACTCTGATAAACCAAGATTTACAAGCATATGATTTTATTAAAAATTGAAGATTAGTCGATAAGACTTTGATCGTTACCACTTCTATGTACACTTTTAATACATGACTAGAGACTCATGTTGATATATAATGTCTTGTGAAACAACTTAATAACAAAGCCTAATGGTATGTGATCAAAAAGATAATTTAATCACTTTTAATCTAAATACAATATTATTATATTATTAGTAATTTTTTCTACCACCGGCCTTATAAGAAAAATTGTTTTCAACTAGAAATATAACGAGCATAATAATACTTAGAGGTTACGTAATTGATATTATGCGATGCTATTACATCAGTATGCGACTTTAAATATATGTTGCATGTTTATATATCCAGATGTGTAAGTGTGATGTATGATTATACATTTGTATAGTCATGTATACAAGTTGTGTTGTTGTAATGCGTGATCATACACATAAAACAACGACTTTTGTATACATGTAAATTTATATTGTATTATTATACAAACACATATATATGATATATTACCCACCTACAATACACATATCGACTCCTCATAAATCATAAGCTTTGTTAAAAAAATATTTTTAACGGGTACTTAGCTATATATACACACATGCATATACAAACTGTCCCTGATAAGTTAGAGCCTTGGGTTCAAGTCTCATTCTTAGTCAAATGTTTAGAGTTGAACTAGAGGGTTTTCTCAACAATGAGTTTCCTCCTGTGGGGGATGGGGTGTGGTCCCAGCTGAAAAACAAATATATGGGTCTGATTAAAATAACACTTATCCTTCGAATCAAAGTCGTACATTTGCCATTAAAAAAAAAGTTAAAACCCTGGCATTGAAACCTTAGTCCTTAGCTAGTAGGCTACGTTTTTATTAGTCAAACGTCTATTATATGTTAGTCAAAATAACCATTTATTTCATTTTTTCCTTCAAAAGGTCCCTAGGAGAAGTTGGTATTTTCTCTATAATTTCTTTTTATTACAAAATATGGGCCCCCTTGTTGCATGTGGATTGGATCTCATATTGTCCCAAAGGCCTTTTGTCATAAATTCTTTTTAGAACGACGATTTGGAGACTCATTTATTGTTAATTTTAAACTAAAAAAGTGGATATTTATTTAGGATAAATTGACACCCTTCAGACTCGAACTTACAACACAACCTTGATTGAAGTAAGAATTACATATATCATTACACCTAAACCCTCATCCTTTGTAGCCATCAGTTAAGATTGATGTATTCAAAGTATACATATATATCAATAGATATAGTTAGCAGCCTTGTGCGTTTGTTGTGACTTATAAGAATTCGGTAGGTAACTAAATCTTGTTATATTTTGTGTTGTGTAACTTCTAAATTATGTTACGAGTATTATGTGTAACTTTCAAGACAAAGAAACAATAAATATGTTGTGAAAATGAGAAATAGTTCTTCCTTACTATTAATTTTCATTTTTACCAATGAGGGAATGAGAATCCTTGGTGGTAAACTCATTTCAAATGAGACATGTTGTCTTCAAGTGGTTATAACAAAATTTGTTGAAATAATATTTGAAACAAAACTTTTGCTAGATAAAATTATGTGTTTATCATTATATCACCACTTAAAAATTTTAATATTTATAGGAGGATTTAAAATGGATGCCCAAAGGGTGAAGCTACTTTAGTTTTTCATATACCAATTCGTTTATTAAAACACGCTTTAAATATTGTATTTCTAAATATGTTATTTACATTTTATTTACAGTTTCTTGAAGTGAGATACATTTTTGAATGTTATTTATAGTTTCTTGAAGTGAGATACATTTTGATGCCTAAAGGGAGAAGCTACATGTTATTTACAGTTTCTTGAAGTGAGATACATTTTGAATGTTTGATAAAGGATTTCAAAGGAATTTGAAATCACTTATTTATACACACACATATCTACATATACATATACATATACATATACATATACATATACATATACTTATACTTATACTTATACTGTCCTTGTGATGATTAGTATGAATATTTCAAAGTTTTTATTTAGTGAAATATATCGAACTAACTAACATCAAGCTAAACATACACTCATTTTCTACAAATTTTACATATCACCAAGTATTTTTATATTTTAAATCTTTCCATCACAAAAATTATTTCTATCATTGAGTCTACAAAATATGTAAAAAAAATAAAAGCTTTGAAGGGTGTAGATTAAAGTTGATAATTTCTGACGCTATAGAGATCACTACACACAAATAATTAGGTTTTAAGTTGGCATATCTAATCCATTTAAAATACGGATTTGTTTGCGGTTGTACTATGTAACCTGTTTATCTAAACACATTTGCCCGCCAACCTGTTTAACGGTGCAACTTGCTTTGAAGGGTGTAGGTTAGGATTGATGTTTTCTACACAAATTATAATATTGGTCACCCAACAATCGACTAAACTCGTAACTGTCACCCTGACATGATTGACACCCCCTAGTGAAGATAAGGCGCAAATCCCCAAGAAAACATCTTGATGACTAAGTGGTGCGAGACAATCAGAATTAAAGGTTTGATTATTGTAAAGTGCAAGTTGTGATGTATTTATAATTTATCCTAGAAAATCTATAATTTTATTAGCTTGTATAATCATAATTCGGAATATAAATAAATATTATAATTACCATTTTCTAGAATGATAATTGAGATACTTATCTTTTTTTAACATTCAATGTACGACATAGCTTCGAATTATAAATATTATTTTAGTCGGGTTTACTTATCTGTTTCTAGTTGGAAATGACTCAAACCCTGCGTATTTATGCTCAGATTAACACTTGAAACCATAACATTTTCATATTGCATATCTTGAGTATCTGATCTTAACCAACTGAGATACTCATCTTCTTTACTCTTATTTCACACCATAATTACTCAACACCATTCTATCATAAACAAACCAAAATCCTAAACCTCAAGAAAACAACACCACTCTAACTTAATCAAAACCGCTCACAACTAGCATCCACATAAATATACATCAATCATATAAATCCCCTGTAGCCAATGATTATTGATTAGTCCAACTAACTAAAATGAACTACTCATGCCAAATAAATATGTAAAAGTTATGAGTTCAAGTCTAATACTAAACAATATGCTTAAATTTGATACTCACGGTTTTCCTAACAATGAGTTTTCTTCTAAGGAGGTTGAAGATGCGATTTCAGTTGGAAAACAGATAAATAGACCCAATTAAAATAACACATATACTCCGATACAGATCGCACATTGGACATTTAAAAAGAAAATATAAAACCCCAATATTAAAATTACCACACTACCCCTCAAAAGAAACCTCCACCTCCATCCCACCAAGGAGAAAACAGTAAAAAGTAAAAACCCACACACATCAAAGCTCAAACCTCACATCTAACGTTTTTAAACTCCCAATGTCCTCTGAGCTGCCATCAATCAGACATACATTTTGACCCCTGTTCTCTCAACTCTTCTTCTCCATATATTTCTTCATCTTCAATGGGATTAATATTATTATTATTATTCTCACCATTATGCTGCTGCAGATGGAATAATTGTTAACACCAATTTCACCCTCCAACAGACATTCGAACCTTCGTATTCTGATTAGGTAAGAAATCGGCTCAAATGGAATTGTTTTTGTTTTTGTTTCTATCCCCATCGTCATGAATCATGTCGGATCGCTGTTTTTAATGGGTTTGTTTTTGTCTGTTTGTTGATTGATTTGTGTATAATAATGCTAAACACCTGTTTACAGCGAAGCTATTTGTTTATTGGGTTAATGTATTGCCATTTGGGGGTTTATGATTAACGAAGGATTAGGATTTAGGGGTTTTGATTAGGGTTTTTTGTGTGGTTGATTTTGAGGATCAGTGGTCGACATTAGAGGACGCTTGATGTGTGTTCTTGAGGCTTGAATCGCTGTGTGAAGTGTGAGCTAATCAAGTCGTCTTCTTCACTCGTGAAGGTATGTTTGTTGTTCATCTATGGTTAAAATGATTGTAAGATGTTGAAATCGACCATTGTTGTATGGGTTTAACTTAAGGGTTTAACTTAAGGGTTGTCTACTATGGCTGGTGTAACGTTTTTGGGTTGACGGGTTGAATACGTAAAACCGAGGATAGGGATGAACATTTTTTACCGATATCGGTATCGGTATCAGTATTAGTATTAATATCAATACCAACCCGACTGAACACCATCTGCACCGGTGCTAGCATATTTTTCTTGTTTTTGGTTTCGGTATTTTTTTGGTATTTTCAGTGATATATTGATACCGATACCAAACAGATAAATTCGACACGCCACTTAGTTTATTCTTTCACTAATTTTGAGTGTTTGTATTTTTAGTACTTGTATCGGTACCAATACTCGTATCTTCCCTGACTAAAGATGATCCATATACCAAACATAATTTTCGCACCATTTAGGATTGTGTAACTCAGATATGACGGGTTTAACTTTTATCTAAAGACTTATAATAGGTTAGCAAGTTGTAATCCAAATACAACTCGTTTAACCTTATAAATGGACGTGTCAAATGGGGTGTAAACGGACTAACGAGCTGTTAATGAGTTGTGGTCCAGTAATAAATATGTTAAATAGATAATTAAAAGGTTGTCAGGTCTTAATATAGAGTTATTCACATTATAAACATGTTGTTTTAACCTTATTAAATAAATTTGTATATCCCTTAGTTCTAAACGAGTTAAACAAATCAATTTAAATACAGCACATCTAATTAAACAAACATTAACTATATCTTGGGTATAAAAGCTATAAAAAAAATTAAAATTCACCCGCATGTCGACAATGTTACTTTTTCAGTTTTTGTGTAAATAATAAGACTATATAGGGCTCTGGTGACGATGCAGGAGCTCGTAATTCAATGGAAATAATGGAGTTATTTTTAACGTAAAATCTGGGTCATAACGGTCCCACCTGTATCTTTGCCTTTTGTTTTCTCCCCATTTTCGGTGGTATAGATTATATTGAAAGCGCTATTTTAAATATACACCTCAATATTTTAAATTAACATCTCAAATTTTTTATACGTGTCGTATAGCCTCATACGCGTCGTATAGAGGGGGGTCGTATAAGGCTGTATGGGTCATATAGGGCTATATGTGTCGTATAGGGCTATATGGGGCGTATAGTTCTCTGACAACCCCCTGAATTTTTCCTTGTAGTCAGTGTCGAAATTCGTTATATGCGTCGTATACTATATGTGTCGTATAAGGGGGTCGTATAGGGCTATATGGGGCGTATAGCTCTCTAACAGCCCCCCTGAATTTTTCTCGTTTTTAATGTATTCGACCCTATACGTCGCGTATGGACCCATACGCAACGTATAGGTGGGTGTGGATTTATAAAATGGGATGTCTCTTTATTAGGACCCTCTTGAAATATTGAATACAGCCTAATTTAAGTTTCCAAACAAGTAGGGGCCAATCAAACTATTTACAACTTTCTTTCTAATAACATGGATTTGGTAACTAATAAAGCTCTCTAATCATTCGAATTATTAAAATAAACAATAAACAATAAAAAATATATAATTTGAGGCCATTAAAATGTGAGAAATTTTGACTAGAGTTTGACTCCAAAATATTCCTAACTTTTCCATTCAACAAAATATCTCATAAACATGAGCGACCGATCTTAAAATAATGGTGTTAGGAACTGCACCTGGAACACGGGCTTTCAACCCCAAAACACGGGTGTCCAAACTCACAAACACGGTCGGAAGCCCATGAAATATGGGTGGAAGCCCGTAAATTCCGGCCGAGGCCATTGGTGGAATGAAGTGATCAAAAGGACTTTTTGAGGAAAAAAAATAATAGTCAAACGGAGATCGCCTAAATATGGAGTCTAAACCTCTGGTTTCAAATTTTAGATCGATTATTTTCAATCTTATAAGAAAAGTCGATAACCTTAGTCCGACTATGATAAAAGTTTATTTAAAAGTAGTTTGTATGAAAAAATATATATAATAGGGAGGCTTTATTTAGTTAATTATGAGTTATGGGTTAGTCTCTATCTAAGATAAAGACTCTACTTAAAAATGTGCATTTTGTAACGTCTGGACGAGTGACTAAATAGTTTTGTCTTTAGGTTGTTGAAGTCACTAGGTGAATAACAACTTCAACAATAAAATGACAAAGCCTGTCACTCATCTAAATGTTAAACATCACGTATTTGAAGGAGCTTAAGTCGTTACGTTAGATAGCGAATAACCATTTTTCCGCCCCACCAATAAAAACCATAGTTGTCATCATCCATTATTATAACAACCTACATTTAAAAGAACTTCAACTACTATTTTAAACAACTCCTTATGTAATTTTTCAACTCTTAAATTAATAAAAAATCTCTCTCTAGTGCGGTCATGGAGCTAGCTCGAACAAATAGATCAAGTGAACCACTTTATATTCATGTCTTTATTATTATTATTATTCTTGTTCAGATCAGATTTTCCAACAAGTGGATGTAGATATTAAACTTTATGATACATATTATATTCTTTACGATGTGGAACACATTACACATTGTCTATTTCACATCCCACTTCTTCAAAAGATAACATGATTCAATGAATCATATGTCTCAATACTTTTCATTTGACTTTTCACTTTTAAGATGATCATTGACCACTTTAGTTCCCCAATCCCAATTTAGGTGAACTAAAACTGTAGTGATTATATGATTAAGACAGTTCATCCATTAACTACAAAAGAATTAGAACGCGCTAAATATACCCCCTTGCTTTTACTTTTTATATCTCTTTCAACTTATCAATTCAGTAATATTCTTTTTTTTCATATTAAAAGATAAAAAAGATGCATTTGATTTGATGTTTTCAGTAGCGATACGCGTTTAGCCACCTTTAGTATTAATTGTATTCTGGTCCAACAGCAAAGTTTTTTGAATTAAATCATACTCTTATCTGTTATATTTGTTAGCAAATTATTTTCAGATAAGGTGAATGATGTATGCTTAAAGCATACTGCTTTTTGTATAGTACATTGCTTTCATCTTTTGTTAAATCATGCTCACCACACCTTCTTCCTTTCAGATGGATTCAATCAACCAATCTGCTCTGACACCACGAAAGAGTAAACTGGCGTGCGCATTCGCCAAAGTTCTACACGTTCGAGCTGCAACCAACATAGATAAACTTCACAAGGTGAAAACAAAATCAGAAGAGCAACTAAATCACGACAAACCGATTCTCACGGCAAATCATCATCTCCATGATGATAATGAGAAGCTTGAAAGCAAAGAAGCCATGGATGCCTTCATTGCCAAAGTTTTCGCGAGTGTATCGTCTGTAAAAGCCACTTATGCAGAGCTGCAGTATGCTCAATCCCCTTATGATCCTGAAGGAATTCAGTCAGCTGATCAGATCATTGTATCTGAACTTAAAGGTTTATCCGAGTTAAAACAATCTTTCTTGAAGAATCATATCGACGACAAGTCTTCTGAAACGACCCGATTGTTAGCAGAGATTCAAGAACAGAAGAATCTTGTTAAAACATATGATATAACCCAAAAGAAGCTTGTTACCCAAACCCAATTGAAAGATCAAGAGATCGTGTCGTTAAAACATAAACTTGAACAAATCGAGAGAGAAAACAAGCTGATTGAACGAAGATTGAACGCAAGTGGCCCTTTATCGCGCCATGAGAGTCTCCAACTCTCGAAACTGACCCCAAATGACTTCACAAAGTTCCTCAAACACGCGATGAAATCGATCAGAAGCTTTGTGAAGTTAATGATCACAGAAATGGAATTTGCCAATTGGGATATTGATGCTGCAGCTAGATCAATCCAACCTGATGCTGTCTACTGGAACGAATCGCATAGATGCTTCGCATTCGAGTCATTCGTGTGCATACAGATGTTTGATGTGTTCAACAACTCAAGCTTTTCAACCTCAAGTGAAACTGTTGAACATCAGCAGATGTTCTTTGATCAATTCATGGAGTTAAAGTACTTGAAAGCAAGAGAATATTTCACATGGAAACCAACATCTGCATTTGTTAAGTTCTGTTGGTTTAAGTATTTAGAAATTATTCATCCCAAAATGGAAACATCTTTGTTTGGGAATTTAAGCCAAAGGAACTTGGTGTCAGCTGGAAAGTTCCCGGAGACGGCGTTTTTCGAGTCATTCGCAGAGGTCGCGAGGCGCGTATGGCTCGTGCATTGTTTGGGTTTGGCAATCGATCCGTCTGGGGCGTCAGTTTTTCGGGTGAGGAATGGAAGTCGGTTTTCAGAGGTATTTATGGAGAGTGTTAACGAAGAGGCTTTTCTGTCGCCGGAGAGCTCGCGGGCGGTGGCGTTTACGGTGGTTCCGGGGTTCAGGTTGGGTGGAAGTGTGGTGCAGTGTCAAGTGTATGTGAGTTGATGATGGTTGGTTTGAACTTTGAAGGCTTGCCAATTTTGTTAAGGGGTCTGGATTCATCCGTTAGTTATTAGACGTTTTACATTGTTGACACACTGTAAATGACCGTTTACGTTGAGTAAACTACGGTTTACAGGCTTTTAAACTGCTTGTAAATTGTTGTTTACTTAACGTAGATGTTGCAGTGCAAGTTATGTATGTAACTAGATTTATTTTGTTAATATAGGGTTGGTGGGGGCAAAGTCTATATGTTGATGAAGTAATGTTTCTTTGGATATCTATGTATTGCAATTTTAAGTGATAACAATTGAGATATATTAGTTACAACTCACAAGTAAGTTATAATAGTGAAGTGGTTTGTGTATAGTTGAATGTTTAAATCTGGGATGTAAGTTTTGATGTATCAGTTACAATTAAAAATTTGTTGTTGAAAAAGAAAAACAATTGGAGATATAATTATTCAAAGTTTGTTATATGATTTTATGTTAAAATTTATATTTTTCTAAAAAACTAATAAGAAATCACTTACGGGTAGGACTGCAAACAAACTGCACGTTCAGTGAACAGTTCGTGAACCGTTCCGCGGGAAGTTCGTTTATGTTCGTTCGTTTAGTAAATGAACGAAAACGAACATGAAAATTCTGTTCGTTTAGTTAAACGAACGAATATGAACACAAATCGCGTTCGTTCATTTATGTTCGTGAACGTTCGATAATATGTTCGTTTATGTTCGTTAGTGTTCGTTTGTGAACGTTCGATAAAGTGTTCGTTTATGTTCGTTTATATTCTTAATTATTGTGTCAGTTATTTTTATGATTATTATATCAAGTATTTTTTTATATTTATGTTAACTACTTATTATTTTTTATTAATTTGTGTAATCTTTGTAATAAAAAAATATAAATTTTATTCTAAAATAAATCTATAATAATTTGTATTCGTTTGTTTTTATGAACTTTTTTGTGTTCGTCATGTTCATGAACAATTATTTTTGTTTATTTGTGTTCGTTTGCGTTCGATAAGTGTTCGTGAACAGTTCATGAACGTGTTTATTTTCTTAATGAACGAACACGAACAAAAAATTTCGTTCGGTAAGTGTTCGTGAACAGTTCAAGAACAATTTTATTTCTTAACGAACGAACACAAACAAGGCCTTGTTCGTGTTCGTTCGGTTCGTTTACAGCCCTACTTACAAATCACATCCCTTACTTGATCATGTCCAGAAGGAAACTTATCATAAATAAGAAAACCTATAATTAATTTTTTATCATAAGTGAAATTTAAACTCAATACTCTTTTTTATCTTAATAAATTTAAAGTAATGTATAGAATTGTCAGTATATTGACTATTTATTAAAATTTAAAATTTATGTAGTATTTGATAATAATTCATGCCTTTCAAAAAGAGAAAGGAACGACAAGACGTTGAAATGATTTGCCATGTGCCTTTCGGTTATAGATTCTTGTATCCTCTTGATAAATTACATATTTAATAAAATAACAGAAAAAATATTTGATAGATATTTATGTGTTTTTTGTTTTATAAAAATCATCAATATGTACTTAGATCGTAAATTTTGTAAAAATATACATTTGACTTTTTGTGTCTTAAACTAAACATATGGAAAGCTCATCATGTTCTTTTCATATACACTCCTGAAGGTTAAGTCAGCTCATATGTAGTTTTCAAACCAATCATTTAAAAGTATAAATATTTATAAAAATTACCACTTATATCATGACATGTGTAACTTATAACATCTTGCGTTCACTGAAACTTTGAAAGGTAATGGGTTGTCGGGTTGATATGTGTTGCGCCTAAAACATTAGATGATGCTAATCATGTACAAGTATGTTCTACGTTATCATATTATAAGGATGCTGCGATGTTGGTGGTATTGTTGGAGTAACCAATTGGACAGTGAAGGATCCATGATTTTTCTTCAGCGGGGGAAAAATAGTCCAATTAAAAATCAAAATGGGTCAAATATGTCAATGATGGACGAGTATAAACGGTTCAAATTAATAATGACTCTTTAACATGTTAAAATTAACCACAAGCTTAAACAACAAAACTAACAAGTTACCAAAAGTCTGTAAACATCAAGTAATGGAACAAGTTAACAAATTATGCAAAAATAAGGAAATGGAGTAGATGCATTCAATAGTAAAACAAATCATAGATATTCAGAGGGTAAGTGAAGAATCCAAAATTTTCAATACAAACAATTTTGTTTAAGCTACAAGACGATACAATATCTTTTGTGACAACAGTTCTCAACAAAAGTTTAAAAAATGATATCGTCGTTTTATTAGGTAATAATATAAATACTTAATATTTTATTTATTCAGTTCGTGTAATACATGATATCATAACGTAGTTAAGAAAATAAAAGAACCTTCATTTTTTATCGGATTTGCTTCAATAAACAACCTTCAAATCTTCAATGACAGATAGAAGTTATAAAGCAACAGGGAACTACAATCCATACTGATTTTGATTTTAATTTCAGAACTCATGACTGTGATTTTGATTTTGAATGTTGTCTTCAGCATTTATGTGAAACTTGTTGCAATTTTAAAATTAACCAACTATTCTATATTGTATTAGGGTTTGTAACTAAGTGGGCCTCTTGTGGGTTGTTAAAAGAACGTGGAAGGGGTATGGGCCTTTTAGTCGGTTGTGAAAAAAATCATTGTGGGGCCCAACTCTCTTTTATTAAACTAACATCGTTATGTATACTTTCAGCGGGGACCTTCGTCATGCAATTGAATCAACCCGAAAATATATATACACACATATTTTAAGTAAAATAATTCAATATTTTTTTTATTAAACCCGACTTATGGGACTGAATACATAAACTTATTTTTATAGTAGATATAAAGTAACCATAACCCAATTCAAATACTATTTAAATAATCATAAAAATAAACTAATAATTATCTATTCCTAGCAAACCGATAATTACTCATTAATTAAAGTAAACTTTTGTTTTCACTCCTTAACATTTAACTTTGTCCAAATTAAATCATTTAATTGTAAACATATCAAGATTATATCCTTCAGTATCATGATTTTACGACTATTTATTAGCATTGTAAATTGTATATCCTTTTTATCCTTCATAAATACACCAATTTCCAAGTTTCAAACTTAAAATTTCACTATTTACAAGTATCATGCTTTGTTTGAAATGTATTAACACATTTCGTACTATTGTGTTGGTAGTAATCGAGTAGTTCTATAAATATTACGAATGACAAATTAACCTTGTGGATTAAGGTAAGAGTGTCAAAAAGAAGCGGATGTGTTTATCAAATCCTATGAGAACGTGCATGTTATTTGTTGGATAAATTAGATAGAGTATTATTGATGAACTTCTAGAGTATCTTACAAAT
Source organism: Flaveria bidentis (assembly GCA_018326385.1). NCBI lineage: Eukaryota > Viridiplantae > Streptophyta > Magnoliopsida > Asterales > Asteraceae > Flaveria > Flaveria bidentis. The sequence goes on from BJCM01086428.1 coordinate 16,707, forward strand.
GAGTGACGTGAATTAATCATGTGAGTTTGCCTGTATTTAAAGTATGGCAAATTAAATTTTAATAATATAAAATAATACTCACCGGCTGATAATAAATTATACTGTTAATTTGATCGGTAATAATCATAACTTTTATTTTTATTACCAACAACAGTGTCAACAACATAATTATTATGCATTCACACTTGATTTGTATTTATTTAATGTTCGGTTTAACTTGTATGTTTTTTCATTTAGTCCATAATCATTATTGTGAATGGAATCGAGTCGAAATCAATGATAAATTTTTAATAATTATGTTACTGAGATTGTTATTGGTAATAAAAATAGAAGTTGGGATTGTTAATGGCCAAACTAAAATTATAGTTTTATTATCGGACAATGAGTAATAGTTTGGATTATTAAAATCCAATTTGCCTTAAAATATTAATAAAGTGTTTAAACTTGATAAGTTGATATGAATACAACACGTGTGTATCTATGGTAGTGAAACATCAATAAAGAAATATTCTCACAAGTGGTGAAACACTAATTAGAATGATGTTGGCGTTAATTGTTGCTAAGGGTATAAACTAAACCGGTAAAAAATTTAAACAGCATTTCTACGTGGAACCTAGAATAAAGTATTACACGAAGCAACCATAGATATTTGAGGTTGAGAGTCAATAAGACCAAGTGTGTTTTGTAAAGAAGTCGTTGTATGGTGTTAAAAAGACACCAAGACAGTGTTACTAAAGATTTGATAAACGTATTGTCATACATGGGTTTATGAGGAGTAAATATGGTAGTTGTTCTACTTTGGGGAATACAAAATATGAGAATTTGTGTGCTTGTTACTGTGTGTGGATGATATGCTAGTTGTAACATCCGGCTCATTTTCAAACTAAAAATTTAAACCCGGATCCGTTTGAGTCAATATTATAAATCAAATTTATTATTTAATCATTTTGTTTATTTATGTGTTAAAAAATAATAAATATGTCACTTAGTCAATTTAACTTAAACTCTATAATTTATAAAATTAATTTTAAAAGGTTAACATTTATAAGATTTTAAATATTCAATTAAAATATATAATCAAATTGCCAAGTTTTGGTGAGTTTATAAATCTATAAAGATCTTATAAACAATAAGATGATTAAATTAAAATTAGGTTTTAATATATTTAGAGTTTAAATTGTAATTATTCTATAATTTATTTATTTTATTTAAGTTTATATTTATTTCAAATTTCAATCATAACCCCGTTTTTATAGACTTATAACTCATTAGTAACACCATTCATAACAAACTCCTAACCTCAACTATAAAATCAAGTTTCAGGCCTTATTTTTTATTTGTTCATTCTCCAAAAATCTCACTCAAATATTTTTCTTTCATCCATTAATTTTTATCAATTTCAATAATTTTATTTTACAAGTAATTTCAAGAATTTCTAATACTAAAATAATCTTATATTGCTTTTATATTATGCATTTCTATATTGTTTTAATCATCATAACATCCAATTGTTCTCATGACTTTATGTTTTTAGTTTTATTTTTTATTCTACTAAATATCTTTTAATTTTAATCATTATCATTTGATAATTAACCTTCTAACATTCACTAACCTTGTAACAATTACTAATATTCTTAAATCAAGCTAACAACATGCTAACGTAAACAAATAATCATGTTTGCATATCGATGCCTATGTCGCCGCATTCGGTTATTCTACAAGATTAGTCTTTAAATGATGGCTATGTCAAAGTCTTTGAATATTTGTTTATAACTCAAATGAAGTCTAATATACCCCGACCGACGGCGGAATCATCGGGGCGGACGAATGTGAATCGAGTTTTCATAGCTCATGGAATTGTTCATAGCTCATGAAATATTGAATATTATTTCAACTTATTTAATATCATGAGCTATGAACAATCGATTCATATTCGTCCGCCCTGATGATTTCGCCGTCGGTCGGGGTATATTAGACTTCATTTGAGTTATAAAAAAATATTCAAAGACTTTGGCATAGCCATCATTTAGAGAAATAATCTTGTGAAATAACCGAATGCGGCGGTGTCACACCCCGACCGACGACGAAATCATCGAGGCGGACGAATGGGAGACGATTGCTCATAGCACATGGAACTAATTAAGTTGAAATATTATTAAATATCATTATTTATTACAATATTACAGGACAAATAAGTTCATACAATACAAAAGCATCAAACAAATAAATAACATGTTAAGTTAAACTAGGTCCAAGTCTTACATGAGCACGAAAAAAATCCACAAGAAGTAAACCTGAAACATGATAAAAATAAAAGGTCAACTAAAAAGTTGGTGAGTTTTCAAGGTTTTCATACAAAATATAACAAGGTTACAAGTAGCAATTCATGTCATAGATTATAAGTTAGTAAGGTTATAAAACACATATCGTTGCAATCAAAACTCGACTTGATTACAAGTATATAAGATTGGCTAAGTGTATTTGGTTCCCATGATGAACAAGCATACGTCATCAGGAGCCGGCAATACCTCGGCTTTAGCACCAAATAGGCTTGTCAAGCCCAAAGATCTAAGACGTCGCCGGGGTAGCAATAGTTAATGATTGTAAACAAACTATGTATCTCATATAATCACTTACAACACACAAATAACCATGACAAAATATAAAGATGAATTGCAAGTGCTTTACAAGTCTCAAACGTTTATAAGTGTACGATGTATAAGTATCATATTTCACCCCAAAATAGTGTGAAAAATGTAAAAAAAAGGGGCAAGGAAACTCATTTGGAAAATAAGTATAAGAATGATGATAAGAGATTAAACGAGGCTTCAATGATTTCTTTTACAAGTTACCTAGATGTATTGATTCCAAGATTAAGTTTAATAATAAGATCTAACGATTAGACGTGAACTAGGGTTTCAATTAGAATTTGAGGGTTTAAATAATTAAATAGAATAATGGATCGATTATGTTTTGATTCAATAAAGATGAAATCAATCAATTAAGATTGAGGGTGATAATGAATGATTCACTAATTTAATTTATTGACTTAATAAAGATTAAGTATAATATGTAAAAAATAATAATTAATTTAACAACTAATTATTTAAAATTTGATTTATGAGAATTAATTAAATACTTATTTAAATGACTTTAAAAAAAATTAAAAATCATATTATAAAGTTTTAAACTTTCAAATGTTTTAACATAAAGGTCTTATAATACAAAACTTTAAAAATAAAAATAAAGTATAATAGCACATTATATTATATTATAAGTTTCAAGAATTTAAACAAAATTTTAAGGAATAACTTTATTAATTAATTATATACAACATGGTTAAAAGAATAGATGAATAATTAATATTTAAATAATTGTTCTTTGTCGACCAAATAAATGATGAATGATATGATGCAATGATCCTAGTCGTGCTCGCTTAGGAACCTGAAAGAAACATGCTAAAGTGTCAACACAAGGTTGGTGAGTTCACAAGTTTATCAGAAAACAGTAACAATAGTAATGAAATCTAGATTAAGTAATCAAAGCATATAAGTAGGTAGCTATCCTACAACAAGTCACTATGTGTATGAATTTCGTGACCGAGCTAACAGTAATAATATAATGAATGCCCCGGCTGTGGATACCAGACCACAACACTGTAAAACAGGCTAACCATTCACCCGTTTGACCTCCAGTCAAACTAGCGCGACTAGCCCGGGTGGGGTTTGTCAAACCCAGTAGATATACTAACAATCACCTCGCTAATACCATATTAACGGTCCGATGAGGCATAGTGGTATCACAATAGTAAATCAGTATATGCAGTATTACTAATCCAAAGCATTGTATAGTTTATGAAAAACAACATGTTTCTCTCCCCCAAAAGAGAGTATAATATAAAAGTGGGGCTCAGAACTTACCTTGAATGCACAACAACAAAATAATATAGCACAAAAGATTTGTGTCTCCGATTAACCTGAATTGTATTTGATATATAATTAATATTATATACTAATAATTTGGTCGTACGGTTTCGTGTTTCACGGCTCGGTTCCGATTCTAGTCGTTGTTTTTGTTTTCCATCCACATGCAAGCACACTCGACACCACTTCACCCCGAAGGCGTAAAGCCAATTATCATGTATAAAGGTACTATATATATATACACACACACACATGTATATATACAACCTTACGTTTAATAGCACGACCCACAAGTAATATATGTCACCCCCGCACATTTACCCGATATATATAACACACATAATATAGAACATATTAAACACTCTATATCATATAATATATAATATGTATGTACAGACTAAACATCCAATCACACAAAATTTAGCTATGAACACATGTCCATAAACATACGAACCCACCTATATGTAAACCTTATAATCATATCACACACAAAACACATATTATATGAAATGCACATAATATAATATGCACATCCAGTAATATCACATAGACATACATATATATATATATATATATATATATATATATACACACACACACTCAGGTAACTCGATCAGGGGATATTAAAACATGCAGCCATATCCAAACCATCATTCTCCCATACCCACTTAATGTGAACACATGCACCCTCACACACAATGCATATCATGTACACACATATGCAGAAAATACATACACATTAGAATCACACACCCACGTACACCATAAACCCACACACACATCGTAGAAAAGTCACATATTAACAACACTTTAACTCACGGCTAAAAGGAAAAAAAAAGGAAACATGCACATAATATTACAGATTTCGCAGAACGCACACGCCTTTATATATATATATATATATATATATATATACATACATCCATGAATACATACGGAACGCAACACACACAAGTCCGAACCCACACATGGAAAATCATACGTAGAAATCGTAGTCCGGAATCTCGAAACCGTATCGAAACAAACACAAATAAAGAAAGAGTATGATCGTACCAGACAGGACCTGTTACAATCGACTTCCAACGTCGTCGATGGTAATTTGCAATGAAAGAAGTTGTGGGTGACGAATGTTGTCGTGGAGGGGCTGATTGCTTGCGCTTGACGGTCGGAAAGTATTGTCGGTTGCCGTCGATCACTAGAGAGGAGAAGAGAGCTCAGAGAGATGAATGAATAGGAGATTAGGGTTTAGGTTATGGTTAGTCGATGATAAGGGGAGGGAGTGGGCCGAAGATCATGTATTCGGTTGAGTGGTTGCTTATGGATAGCTTCTTCTTTTCTTTTCTTTTTTAAAATTCAAATACTTTATTTGTTGTTAAATGGTTGGGTAATTTAGCTAAGGTTTAGATTTAAATAGATAATTTCTAAATTATTAAATTTATTTAACAAAAGTTTTATAAGATTATGACAAGTAGCGGAGAATGGTTAATTAATAGAAATTAAAATATTAACCTTAAAGTGCAAGGTTTCACACTGGTCGAGATGGTGATGATGATGTTGATTCAATTGACCAACTGAAAAGCTTCTATTGGTGATAATGATCAAAATCCCTCTACCAATTTGTGTTTAAAGTGTCCTGAAGAGGTGTTCGAGTGACGAGTTTGTTTCGGGTGCTTTAAGTACAATTTGATTATAGTTACACGATGTTAACAACAATGGTTGATATGCCTGAATTCGTAATCATCTCATGAGCGTTTTTATTCAATTAATTCGATTAATTGTGTTAGTGATTGAGGCATAACTGTTTGAAACTTGAATGTGATG